>CAUYLG010064057.1:0-12438 GCA_963573385.1 Cacajao melanocephalus | reverse complement strand
TACCCGGGAGAAAGGTATAAAAGGTATTGACACCCTCCCTCCGGGGCCACAGGTTGGAGAGACGTGAGTCCTCTGTGGTCGCTGGCAATAAAGACCTTGCAATTTGGCCTACTTTTGTCTTGGTGTTAACTTTCTATGCTCGGTTCAGTACAACAGAGCAAAGGGAATTGTGCATTATAGTTCAACCTTTGCATAGATAATTTCATGCACTGCTATCTATGCTTCTGAGATACTGAGTTTTCTATAGTTATGACTTCTTCCTTCTCTGGGCTTTGGAATTTTCCATGGCAAGATTACTTTATAGTTTTGGGGTAGATACATTATAACATAGTGGAGTATATGTGATTCAAGAGGATGTAGCCCTCAACTCTTTTCTGGCTACTGACTGTCCACAGTTCTTAACTAAGCCTCTATATCTTCTCTTGCTGAGTCAAACACAGCTGACATACTGCTAGATTTAGTTTTTATATCAGATTTATGCACAGTTTTCTTTAGAAACACACTGATCCATTGTTTTTAAAGTCTCAGTCCTCTAAAAGACATGTTATAGTCTGTGTTATTTTTTTTCTTTTAGTGACATATAAGTGTGTAACATTGTGTTCTATACGTAGATTTAACAAAATTCCTGCACACCCATCTCTTTTGGTACTGACATCTTTTATGTTTACATTTTTTGTCTCTTCATTGGATAATGACTATCAGTATTCTCTTAAGATAACTGGTGGCAAGATTAATTATTTCAGGCTGTTATTGCAAGCCTGGAATGTTGCAAAATGTTTAGTCTTTGACCTATTATACGTGGCTTTTCTTAATCCAGTCACCTACATGCAATTTACATTGTTCATTTTAATTGAAGTTGCATCAGTTAGGGGCATGACTTTGTAATTCTAATTTTTTTCTCCTAACTCCCACCCTCATTGTGAAGTTCCAGTTTTCTCAGGCACATATCGTTGTGCCACTGAGGCACCTTTATCTTACCTTTTTTTTTCTTTCCTGAACCAAATATAAATGACTAAAACCTCTAAAATGGGCATGCATTTTAACTAGAAATTTCACCTACTCTTAAGAGTGCATAAGGAAGAAAAGAAATAGTAAAGATTTTGTGATAGAAAGGCTCATTGCAGCATTAATAATAGTGGAAAAAGTTGGAAGCAACCTCAGGGGTGATATATGTGGATCGGTTAAATAAATGTGCGTATATACTTATAATGAAATATTGTGTACCATTAAAATACACAAATAATTTAATGATCAGTTAGTATATACTAGGCACTGTGCTATGTATAATCCCATTTAATTTGCACATTAGTGCTATGAGGTAGGTATTTTTATTATCCCCATTCAATTTAAAGGCAATACAATCTTAGAAAAAATTGAGTAATTTAAACAAAATTATACAAGTCTCTGTAGTAACAGAATTTAAATTTCAGAACTTCTGATTTCAGAGCTAAATACCTTAAACTCCAGGATATCTTGAATTTGTAATAGAGAAAAAAAATTCATGATTTAAGTGAGAAGAGATAATATGAGATTTGTTCAAAAGTCGTTGTTTTTTGCCATTATGTTCAATGGTAAAACTGCCATTAGTTTTGTACAGATTTATTTTATGTTTCCTATTCTTCAAATATTTAGTACTTTATAATAAAATAATACCTGTTGAATTAAAAGTATGAAAAGAAATGCACAAAAGATTGTTTAATCTAAATTTATACATAAAGTACTTTCTCTAACTATTTTCTTTAGTTATAATGTTTTAAAATCCTTCTCAAAGCAGATATTCTTGGTAATATGGTCAAAGGGCTCAGTGCCATGAATGTAGTTTTCCACTCCACTCCTGTTCAATACTATAAATATTTATCATTCCTATTGACTGTGTCCCCCATTTCATAATAACCAATTAGACACCTCTTTGGATGTACATCAAGTATACTTTTGACTTTAGAGCAAACAAAGTGAAATGCCACCTCCAGTGTTATTTTCTGTCGAATCTAACTGGACTCAGTGGCCACTCTTCAAAATCCACTGCAGTTATCCTTCAGGTTCATTTTATAGGTTAAATGCAATCAATTTTTTAAGGGCTAGTGATATTCTTACTAAATATTCCTATATGTATTTATTTCATTGAGATCTTTTTGACAAAAGTGAATAAGAATAACCTAAAACTATATATTTTTTTCCTTCAGTACGTTTAATGTTTTAACCACTCAAATAACTTTGGTGGTCCTCTTTTCTCTCACTCTTTGCAACTTAGCATTTCTCTCTCTCTCTCTCTCTGTCTCTCTCTTTCTCTCTCTCTCTCTCTCTCTCTCACACACACACACACACATGTATCTCTTGTGAACCCAAGAAATTAATGAAATTGATTTCTAACATGAAATAAAGATGAGAAAATTGATGAATCAGCATTTAATTGGAGTATCTCCTGCTAAAGATGGCCATAAATTAACCAAAACTTTCAACTTTCAGTGTGAAATAAATATAAGAAAGTTTTAAAAAATGGGAAGCATTTATTTCTTCTTCCTTGTAACCATTCTATCAAAAACACATTTTTCTTTCTGCAATATATTATTATATTTCTAATATTTGAAGTTTACAAGGATAGGGAAGAGAATACTGGACAAGAAATAGAATATTTGAATTCTCTCTCTCTTATTGCTCCTGTGCCTTTTGAATTAGTTATTTGACTATGAATGGAAATAATATCACTTACCTTAAAGAGTTGTTTTAATTTGCAAATAGATAATGGATGTGAGAATGAGAAGCAAAGTATTCTCTACCTTATATATGGTAGTATATATATCTATTCATATTTTTCTCTTGATTTCCGGATGCCTCTACCTGACTGATCACTAGACATTGCAGCTTGGGTTATAGACGTCTAACTTAATACATTCCAAATACAATGTACATTTTCTTATGGCAGGTTCTGTTCATGTTATCTCTACACTGAGAAATGATACTTTTATCATTCAGTTTCCCAAATCAGAAACTTAAGATTCATCCTGGAATCCTTCTTTTACTTTATTTTCCATATTAAATCTTTTAAATTCTATCTTCAATATCTTTCCTATTCAGAGGAATAAAACAGACTTTCTTTTTTTGTGTGTGCCTGGCATTCTGCATATACTTCTACCATGGAACCAAGTGTTATTTTCTATTATGTTCATTTTTCTTCTATTTGACTGGAAAACTCCTGTAGATAGGAAATGTGAATTACCATTATTGTTGGTATTGTGGTTTGTAGCCTCTCTTTTCATTCATTCAGCACCTGTTTGTTCAATGTCTGCTATGTTCTGTCTACTGATTATATACTAATGAGTGAGACAGACAAAGATGCAATCTCACATATAGACAAGATGCTCTCTGGAGCTTACATTCTTGGGCAGGGAGAGAAATACCAGATAGCAATGGGTGCTACATACAGAAATAAAAGCAGAGTGGAGTGATGAAGAGTAACTGGGTGCCTACTTTAGAAGGATGATCAAAAATGGGGATTTAAGCTAATATCTGAATGACAGTAGAAGAAGGAAGAGATGAAAGGTCTTCAGATTTGAAGGTAGTGGGCAAGAGGTAGTATGTTATATGAGGTCCAAGAAGAAGAAGATAGGACCATCTAATGCATGGATTTGGAAGCCAGGATGTTTAGATTTTATTTTAAGTGACATCAGAACTATCTGAGTATTTATGTAATTAAAGAAGTCACATTGGCCTCTGTGGAGAATGTATTAGAGAGGGAAACAAGTTAAAATAAGAACAGTTAGAAGGCTGTTGTAGGAGTCTAGGCAAGCAGTATTGATGGTTAGGATCCTCATGGAAGTGGTAAGATGGAGATACATGCACAGATTCTGGTATGGTTGGGGTAGCACTGTACTAAGTACATGACAAATTTGTAATAAATAATTCTTGAATGAAAGAATAATTAAATGAATGTAATTAAAATCTTTGCCTTCAAATAGCACATAATCTGATTATGGAAACACATGTACATGAACAATTATAGTCAGAATTTTTTAATATGATTTTTATTGTTTGGATCCTGTACTAAATAGGCAAAGGATTTTACTCACCCCATTCATTTCATGTTCTTATGGAAATATTAACAAATCTTTTTAAATGTTGAAGAAAATCAAGATTAATATGCAGGTTCTATAAAAGAGTTACTGGAGATATCCATAAGATCCGAGAGTAAAATGGATAGTTACATTATTTTAACATTATTGCAATACAGCTTGATATATATTTTAACTTATAGTTGTTTTACTGTTAAAAAATTTCTTTATAAAAATTAGTGGCTGGACATAGTGGCTTACGCCTGTGTTCCCAGCTACTCAGGAGGCTGAGGCATGAGAATGTCTTGAACTAGGGAGGCAGAGGTTGCAGTGAACCAAGATATGCCACTGCACTCCAGCCAGAAGTCCAGAGTGAGACTTCATTTCAAAAAATAAATAAATAAAAAGTATTAATGGAACAAATCATCATGAGGAGAGCAATATAAAAGGTAAAATAAAAGAGGCCATAAAATCAAGTCATGCTAGATTTACAAAAATATCTTTTATTAGACTCTTACTATGTGTCAGACTCCTGGCAAAACACTCAATATGCATTGTATCATTTAATAGTGATAGTTAATAAATAAATGATAAACCATTTAATATACATTCATTTGTAATTTGAACTATTTTAAATATTCATTATTAGTTCCAAGCTAAAACATGTAATTTAACAAATGCTCATTTGTTATATCTGTGAATTTGCCTAAGTGTATATTGATAGATAGTGATGAAGTTTCATTCCAGAATAATCAAGCTTTTGAATCATCAGGTAAACATACAAGTGCGACTAAAGAGTTGATGAAACTTTTCTCTAGGCACTCATTTTTATAATATTAATTTAGAGTGTTTATGTTTCTTTACAAGTGCTGACAAAGATAACAAGGCAAAAATTTCAAAGTAACCATGAAGTCTAAGTAGGATAGTGTGACTCTTGAATTCCTGATGTTTCTTAATTTTTTTGTACTAATTGAGTAATAAGACAAGAGATGTTCTATTTTGGTCATGCATAAAATGACTGTGGAACAAACATACTGGGGTAAGAACAGCTGCTGTTTTTCTTCAAGATTCAGATTGCCATATATCTGAATCAACTAAGGACAAATGCCATTATTAAAAGAAAAAAAAAAACAAAACAAAAAAACCTCTGAAATTTGGGACTCAGGCATGGTTAGTCTATGAACCTGACTACTTGTCACAGTTTGAAGAGAGCTGGGAAAAGTCTCTCCCCTTTCCCAACTCTAAAACAATTTCCCCACCTGCTTTGCCACAGTGACTGAAAAATTCTAATTAGACATATTTGTGGTTAATTTTTAGGGGTTATCAGATAACAGAGAAAAATGTAGCTTGTTGGAAAGAACATTGAATTTGGAGTCAGCCATTTTGCTTTGAACAAGCTTGTCACCTCTGATCCTCCTATTGGGAAGCTGGGAGAAGAATATATTTCTTAAACAGCTGTTCTATGAGAACTGAATGTCATTCCTAAGTATTTGTGTGCTAGGGAATGCTACATATAATGCTAGTTCACTTAATTTTTCCCACAGTAGACAGACAACTAATAGATTTTGGAAGATGAGAGCACCAGTTGTCCTATAAAGATTCAAGTAATATTATGAATAACACTACATTGTAGAAAAAGGCTAGCAAAGCACATTTTGATTACTTCACTCTTTCCTAAGAGGCAGGCCATCAATGAAGGCAAAGTTTGATAAGCATGTGATAATATGGAACTATATTAAGTGATCTGGAAATTCCAGTCTGTCCTTCAGATTTCAGGATGGCAGTGTTCCCAGACAAGTTACTCATCCTGTTCCTAAAAACTTCAGAGAAAGAGTTTTCTGCCTTAGTAAAGCATCCTACAGTTTGCCAGTCACAACAGCGTAGAAAGGCTTCCAAATATCTCACTGCATTCCTGCTGCGGTTGGCCTGATTGTGCCCCTATTGGAGATGGAAAAGTCCAAATGGGATTTGTTTAAAAGAAATTCATTATGTATCGTAGAAAAAAAATTGATGACACTAACAATTCACTTTGCAAAAAGTTTTTAAAATTTTACACAGAAAATTTATTGTTAAATAAAATAGGTTCAAAATCAAACAGATAAATATGAATACATAAAATACAAATATTTTTCTGGTAATGGCTTAGTGGAAGAAAATTCTTCTTTGGGTTCCTAATACTTTTAGTTACCAAAGGTCTAGATAGTTGAAGTCACCTTTGAGCAATTTTAATTAGCCTGACTTATTGAAGAATTTAAAAAGGGTAAAACCAGGAAGAACAAGGGAGAGAAGGAAGAAAAAAAAGATGAGAATGTCTTACAAAATTGAATTCACTTGAAAACTAACAAATAAAAAAATCTAGATGACCGAATTTTACTCAGATATATCAAAAACCTGCCTGACTCTGGATAGACTAAAAAAACAAGTTTGTTTGAGAAAGCATAGGGAAGTTTTGTTTTTACTGCTTTTTAAAATAATAACTAACGTAAATGTTAATAGGTTGAGCGTATTTTGAAAGAAGTGAATTTAATAAGCTTTCCACATTCAATATCTACATTAATTTTTCTAATAACTTTTTAAATGATAACAATAATGCTTTTTATAGGATTTTATTGTTAACCAAACAGATTAAAACACGTTAGAGTCTATTAGACAATTAGGTAAACAATGAACTGCTTACTTTGGAGGCAAAACACATTTGGGCAATGAGACTATTATCAAGTAAATAAGCACTTTAGTGCACTAAATGGTACCCTAAGGAATGCTTCTGAAATGATAAAGTGATAATAGTTAATATTTATTGAATGCTTATTATAGCCAGGAACTACTAAGTGCTTTATATCTATTTATTTTTTACAACTCTATGATGGAAGTACTATTTTTATCTTTATGTTATATATGTGGAAACTGAGGTCAGAGAGAATTTGGAAGTTGCCCAAATTGAAAAAGCCTGGAAGGGACACATTCAGGAATGGAAACCGGGTTGTCAGATCCCAGTGACACACCCTTTTATCTACTGGATACCATTATTTTATATAGGGAGGACCAAGGCAGAAGTCAGGGATGTGATAGAGAACAAATGATCAGAGTTCAGATTTAATGTCATTTCCTGCTATGCAAAGTTAGAAGATGTGCTAGTGATTTCTAACTTTCTTACATTTGTCAAAGGAAATGATAAATATGCAGTGATTAGCACTAAAATGAGTTACTTTTTTTTTTTTTTGAAAAAGAAGAATTAGAAAGCTAATCCTTCTAAATCCCTACAAAGTGGTCTATGCAGGATAAAAATATATCCTTAGGTTGTTTCAAAATGAAAATGTTATACAATGCACAGCAACCTGGTGCAGTGCTAACTAGATTCTCAGCTTTGCTCCTGTTGTTGATTATCTTCTAAGGGATATCAGTGTATATAAAAGTCTTATTGTCAGATAGAACATGGCATCATATTTTTCAGTTGATAACTTGAAGATCCTTTGAGATGATCCAGTTCAATCCTGTTATTCTAAAAAAAGGAAGAACTCAAGACTCAAGTATTAATAATAAGCAAGCAGGAGTGATTAAAACCTAAGCCTTCTGAATCTTTGTGTTTAATATTTCCAGACAGCTCACATTAAGTAAATAGAGCCACTAGAGGCAGAATGCCTGCATCCTCCAGCCCCCATTTCCTCCTGCTTTGTACTCTGAATACTCTATTAGCTCCAAGAAAGAAAAATGAAGAGAAAGCTTTGGGATGGAATTTTATTCCTCTCAAGAGGTGTCAGAAAGTCAGAAAACCAAAGGAAGGATTATCCCCTTCTGACCAGCAGGATATAATCTTTGCTGTTGTGGGTATGGTGGTCTGACATGACTAGTGACTCCCTGGGGCTATTTGATATTTCTTAAATAAAGAACCTTTGGAATACCTTGCCTGAGATAGGTTTCCATGGAAACAGTGGAGTCAGCTGCAGTCGGTTAGTAAAAAATTTCACCAATTTGCTTACCTTCTAAAACATGGTTGGTGCAGACTCTCAAAACAGGAGCTCTACCTCTAAATCATTTGACATTGACCGCTGACTGTTTCAGGAGGTCACCTTTTAAATGCTACTCTGCAATTAATGACGCTAAAGCAGTCTGAAAAAAATTCTGTAAGGGTTGTCAAGCTGACAATCGTCTCACTATGGAGCTTGAAGTGACAATGCCTGTGTTAAAAAGCCAGAAAAGCATCTCTAGCTCCTTCAAGCCCCCTGCCTCCACGCTTCACCCTAGAAAATTTAGCTATAGATATCTTTCAGTTTCTATGTCAGTGATGGAGTATGGAGAAGGAAGGAAGGAAGAAGGAAAGAAGAGACAGAAAGGAGGGATGGGTGCAGGATGACTTGCAAAATTAAAATGCACAATACCAAGTGCCAGCAAGGGAGGAACCAGAATAAACTCTTATGTACAGTTGATGGTAAACTTTTCAGGAAAAAAAAAATAGTATTCCTAGTGGGTTTGAAAATGCACATAATCTGTGACCTAGGAGTTGTACTCCTTGGAGCAGTCTCAAGACACCCCTGCACATATACACCAGAACAGATGTACAAGAACATTCCTGGCATCCCTGAGTGTAATAGCAAACATACTGGAGTTTTAACTGCATATTCTAGATGTAGCAGCGTGGCTGATGCTCCCAAACTAATCTTGAGTGAAAAAGCAAGTCATAACAGGATAAATACAGTAAGAGTGTAAAATGTTCAAAAATACATCATATATTATTTGAAGAAACATACAAAAAGGATACAATTATAAAGAAAAAGAATTATTCACACAAAATTTAGCATTGTGTTTATGTGTGGAGAAGAAACATTTTTATTGGAGAGAATAACATGAGTATTGGTAATGCTCTACTTTTTTGCATTTTAAAACGTAACCATGCATATCCTGATAGACACTCTCAAAATTACTTTTAAAATAAAAATATTACAAGCTTAATAAAAATTAAAAATAGAAATTCACTTGCAATGCTATATGACTTTAGTCATTACCTTTATCTTTCTTAACAAAGAACATTATAGCTAAATGGAGATTCTTATTATTGGACATAATGACATTTGCATAGAATTGTATGATTTATTAAGATTATTAAGGATATTTGCAACACTTTAAAGTAGATTTGATTAATAAAAGTTCAAATGTTACATATCCAAGGAAACAGAGCTAAAAAATGAATACACCGGTTGGGTGCCGTGGCTCACACTTGTAATCCCAGAACTTTGGGAGGCCAAAGCATGCGATTGCCTGAGGTCAAGAGTTCGAGGACAGCCTGACCAACATGGTGAAACCCTGTCTCTACTAAAAAATACAAAAATTAGCCAGTCATGGTGGCAGGATGCCTGTAATCCCAGCTACTTTGGAGGCTGAGACAGGAGAATTGCTTGAACCCGGGAGGCAGAGATTGCAGTGAGCCAGGACTGGGCCATTGCCCTCCAACCTGGGCAATAAGAGCAAAACTGTGTCTCAAAAAAAAAAAATACACTGAAACTCTGGTCTTGTGACCCAATAATCTTCCTACTCAACCATGCTAAAATCTCACACCCATTCTTGCTGTGCTTCTTATATGTTACACTCATTAACTATAATTGCTTGGCAATTCCTCATTTTCATTTCATCTCTCAATAGTCCCCTCTTCAAACTCTTTGCTCTAATTGCTCACAATTTCCTTAAAATCTTCTGCTGTCTCACATGCCTGGGTCTTTGCATATCTTACTTCCTTTGCCTTTGGTGCTCTATCAAATTGTACCTTCTCTCTAATCCTTTTAGTTCACTCATACTCCTTCATTTTTCAGGTCTGAGGTTAGATGTTACTTGATCCAGGACACCTGAGTCCCCAGGTTAGGCATTTCATAGTATCCTTCACTGCATTTACTTTCAGGGTACTGACTGATACTATTTACTAAATTGTTCCCTTGAGAGCAAGTATTTTGCATTGTTTACTCTTTTATTTCTAGTATCCAGATCAGCATATCTATTGGCTGTTGCCTTAATGAGGCTGCAAAACAAAATACCACAAAACAGTGGCTTAAGGCAGCAGTCATTTATTCTTGCTTATGCATTTGCAGATTTGCTGGGGTTTGGCTAGTTTAGATTTGGCTGCGAGATGCAGATTGAATTCACCTCTGCTCCACAAGTCTCCCTCATCTTCCCAGGACCTATGCATTAGCTGGGTCATGCTGTAATCATATAGCATGCATAGAGCATGCAGAAGGACAACAGAATATGCAAGCACATTTAAAGCTGCTAATTTACTTACATCATGTTTGTTAGTATCCTTTGGAGATAGTCACTTGACCAATCCCAAAGTCACTGAGTAGGAAAGGGCACTCTGCCTTTAGTGAAAGAAACTTCAAAGACACAAAGCAAAGAGAGTGGACACAAGGAGGGTTAATAAGACCAATATATCATACCCAGTGCATGCCATACACAGGAGAGCCTCTAGATGCCAAATGTTGCTTTGTTATTGCTTTGTCTTTCTTTCCTTGGGCCCCTTCCTCAATCACAGAGCCTTTTCTTTCTTACCCTGCCTCTTCTCCAACCTTCACCTACTCTAGGCTTTTACTCATAACCAGAATCTATTTCTCAACAGAGTATGTCCTTTTGTTCAGCTTTGCGCATCGTAATGAATGACTTTAGACCACCAAAATGTCTCAAGATCCAGGATAATGCATTGTTAATAGACTTACACAGGTGAGGGTGATGATCAGGGGAACCCAATAACCTTTCCTAAAACTCCTTAAGTTCCTCATTAGTCTTCAGGGATATACTTCATGGATAGGAGGGCTGAGCCTCCAACACCTCCTGACCAGTGTGTCTTACGGTTACTGTTATCACTAATTATAAATGTGGCTTGCTTACTCCTTAATAGTAAAAAATATAATTATTTTTCATCCTTCTACAAATTCCTTCTAATTTAAATTGATAAAAAGGAACTAGAAGGAAAAGGAATAAGTAATAAATATATTTTTTAAATGCAATCTATATTTAGTCTCTGTCCCAAATATATTTTATTCGGGTAAAAAAATCTTTTAAAGGTTTTTTGGGAGCCAGTATATATAGTTTTATGACATTAATAAAAACATTTAGTGTTTTCTATATGAATAGGGGTATTTTTAGAATTGGAAATAAGTTTATGGAATTTTGGTGAGCATTTTAGAGGTAAAGACAGTGGAAATAATTTTGTCCTATATTCAACTTTATTCAGTAATGTTTTTGTTAGCAAAGCTTTTTGTATTATTGGAAAAGTCATAAATATGTATACTGTTTCTATAGAAAAACTGTATTTTAAATTATGTAGCTATAAAGTTTTATTTGTGTCTGTTTAATAATAGAAAAGAAAGACAATAATAATTTAATTGAAAACCTTATCTTGTGAGAAATGTGTGAATATATTGTAAATGTAGGCCTAGTTATTTTTAGTTTTATTATTATTATGGATACATAATAGTTGTAGCTATTTATGATGTACATGTGATATTTTGATAGAAGCGTGTAATGTGTAATAATCAAATCTGGGTAATGGAATATTTATCATTTCTTTGTATTAGAAACACTCTAATTCTACATTTTCATTTTGATTATTTAATTTGTAGGGTCTTTGGTGATTTTAAAACATGGTCACAGTCTCTGGTTTTCTTCTCATTAAGATCAGTTGAGATACTTGCCACTTAAGATAGGATAACTATTTTTTTTCTGTTTCATATGTACTTTTATTTTGATTGTGAACCCTTAGGTCTTTTGTACTATGAGGAAGCATACTCAATCTTGATAAATGGCTTCTTTTAAAGATGAAAGCCAACTCACCTTGTTTTGTGGGTTCCAGTTAATTTGTAACTTTAGAGTTCTAATTATGTTTCAATCTGCCATATCTAGACCACCATTTCTAGCAGATCAGTAGACACTAGTTCACTTTTGAATATCTACATAGAAGTCTGTAAGGTTATTGCCGAGTTTAAAATGAGGAAACTGAGGCCACCACGAGACAAATTAAATTCCAGTTTATTCAGCTCCCGGGCAAGGTTCTGTGGTCCCAGGGGAGGGAGGGAGAGAGAGAGAGAGAGAGGGGCCAGAGAAGTCGCACCTGGCCGTTCTGGGCGTGGGGTTTTATAGGGGGTGAGGGCAATAGATTGGTCAGTGGGGAAACAAAGCATGGGCAACTGCGTTGGTCATAGAGAGACTGGACCTGGACTTGGTGAGCTGCCATTGGTCAGGCTCTCGGCGGGATTTTTGAATTTTGGGCTGAGAGCATGATTTAGTGCTGAGGGTGGGGCTAGGGGTGGAATGCAGGAGTAGGTGTGGGGAGCCCACATGGAGAAGGCAGGCGCTGAGTAGGACGTCCGGCCTCCTGATAACAATGTTATCTGGTGCGGAGGGGATGGGT
>CAUYLG010064056.1:0-18158 GCA_963573385.1 Cacajao melanocephalus | reverse complement strand
TATATATGTAATTATATACATATTTATATATATAATATATACATATTTATATACATATTTATATATATATATTTATATATATAAATAATATACATATATAGTATATAATATTTAAATACATATATAGTATATACATATATAAATAATATATATGGTATATATTATATACTATAATATACATATATATAATATTTAAATACATATATACCATATATAATATACATATATAGTATATATTTAAATACATATATATAGTATATACATATACATATATATATATAAATCCATATATATATTTATGAGAAAACATACCAAGAAATCCATCACCCCTGGGTGCATACTTGAAATCATCTTTTGAGAGCTTATCAAACCAACCCCAAGATGGAAGGCCAGCTTCAGGGACCCCCTCAAGAATGACCAGTTGTAACTCTATGACATCTTTCTGCAGTCTATCACTTTAAAATCTGAAAATTTAATCTGAACGGTCATGAGAACATGGAACTGCATACATTTGGATAATAGGAGACATCTGAAAATTAAGTTTCATTATAAGCCACTGCTAGGAAGAATGGTTTAGACTAGGCTTGGCAAATCCTGGACACATAGGGCTCCATTCCCTCCTCCCATACCATTTTCACTGTCATTGCTAAAGAGCCATGGCACTTTTCAGCTCAGAAGGAACTTTGGAATCTTGAAGCTATTACTCCAGGCACACTAGCAGCTGCTATTAACCCTCAAAATCAACCCCTTTTCTTTTCTTTTCTTTTTTCTTTTCTTTTCTTTCCTTCCCTCTCTCTCTCTCTTTCTTTCTCTCTCTCTTTGTCATCCAAGCTATAGTGCAGTGGTGCCATCACAGCTCACTGCAGCCTCGACCTCCTGGGCCCAAGTGATCCTCCTACTTCAGGCTCTCAAGTAGCTGGGACCACAGGCATGTGCCACCACGCACAGCTAGTTTTTAAATTTTTTGTAGAGATGAGGTCTCACTATGTTGCCCAGGCTGGTCTTGAACTACTGACCTCAAGTGATCCTCCTGCCTTGGCCTCCCAAAGTGCTAGGATTGCAGGTACAAGTCACCTGGTTCCCTTTTCTATCTCTAGTTGGACAGTAAGTGAGAGAGAGAAAAGGGCTGATCAGGAAGTGAAAATATTGGTGTTGGCTGGTGCCATTGGGGAGTATTTCATGAAGAAAGGAACTTGAATTGGGCCTTGAAGTGTTGGAAAGATGGTGAGAAGACACAGACCATTTCAGAAAGGATAGCCTCATGGGTGAAACAGGAATGATCATAGCAGATGTCTGTTGGGAAGAAACATGTGTGTGGTGGGGGAGAAGAGGAATATGGGACAAAGAAATATCCACCTTGCTGGGGTGAAAAGGATCCACTGGTTTCCAAATTTGGATGGGTGAGATTGTAAAGAGCTTCGGGAACCTCAAGGGCTGACTGCCTCGTGTCCTCACATGCCTGTTGACTACTTTTCTCATGATGATTAAACAGCTTAAGAAAAAGAAACTCATCATCTTAGGCATAGGGTAATTTCTTACGCATGGCAATAGCTTTCAGTGTTGAGCTGAACTTCCAGGATATGCCATTTTGGCAACCATATGATCTTTCTCTTTAGGAGCAGGACTTCCTTGCAGTCAACGTATCCTGGAAACTTTGTTCTTTGGATAGGCACATGGAAAGCATTAGAAAGCTTTCTGAACTCAAAGTTGGGCCTGTCTTAGTTAACTAGCCAGCTCACTTCGGCTTTTTGATTAGTTTGAATTCCTTTATATATTTTGACAGGGAAGTAAGCGGGAAGGAGGTCTGTCTTCAAAGCTCTTTCCTTCTAGATCCCCACAATGAAGGTTGGCGTTCTCAAGGACTCCTCCTGGCAATGAACCTGCGGTGAAGACTGCGCCTTGTGATTCAGCTGAATTATGTTGCCCCTGTTTTGCGTCCTGTTTTTTCCCACAATATATTTCTAGAGTTGTCTAAGATGACTGAATGCCACAACTAAAATGGACCTAGTCCATTTGACTTTAACAAAAGTCATCTCTGGAAAAAGCCTCTTCGGCTATCTTCTGAAGGTACTTAACATTATTATTTGGACTTGCTTATTACGTTACATTCCATCATATTGGCCGTAATTATTTTTTTAAACTGGCCCAGCTCCACATCTTTTATTGGCTAATTATATGTGCTTAGCATAATGCAGATGAGCAGATCCCAGAAGGGCAATTATGAGAAATAATAGTAATAATCACAAACATCAGCTGATGTGATAGATGCCATCTGGTGCTGTGTATATGGAAGAGATTCCATTTCTCTCCCAGACTCACAACCTGTGTGTTGCGTGGTTTGCAGATGAGCTTCTAGGGTAACCTGTGGATCTACAGTTTAGGAGGAAACACTTCTCTGTGTGTTTTTGGTGAGAGAGAGAGTATCTCAGGGAACACTTTGTGTGCTTTTGGTGAGAGAGAGAGTATCTCAGGGAAATTAGCATTAAATCAGTTATTGAAGATGGTGCACATTTTGTGAAAGTTTACCACACAGATCTGTGGCCAGCACATTCTTCTTTAGTAGGAAAAAGAAGGACTACATTGTTACTGTCTTTATAATGGTCACAAGACCTTCATCTTCTGACAAGTATACATATTTTTATGTTTCTATGATCTCCATTCTTGCATACACAGGGTAGATTATTCTCAAGCAATTTTTTGGTGGCGGCTGTTGCTATTTTGACGGTTTCCATGTGTTTGTTTCTTTCTTGAATCTTTCATACATGGCTACTTTAATTCACCCAGGTCCGTATACCAGATTTAAAATGCCTCTTCTTGTTAAGTTTGACTTCATCTTAAGGCTTCCACATTCTTGTAGCTGACCCGTCCGGCATCCCTGACTTCCCTTTACTATAATGACAGTGACATTCCCCTCTACTTCTATTGAGTCACCCATTCTCAGGGCCACCCCTTGGATCTTGTTATCACCCCAAAATCTCCTATTTCGAAAGAAATATGAGAATGTAACTCTCTACTGTATTTTCTTATCCATTCAGATTTTTCATTTCCTTCCTCAAATTTTACCTTCTTTCTGAATGGACTTTACTGTCTGGTTCCTGGACTCCAGGAGGCTGCCCAAGAATGTCTGTTCCTTACTGGCTTCACTTTAGGTCCATCTAGCCCAGACCCTACTTCCTTGCCAGCATCTTCAGCTTCCTAAGGGCTTGGCAAAACCACATTGCCAGCCTTCTTTTCCACAAGCCTGGAGATGAGTGCCACTACCTATGTATGCTTTGCAGTGCTGGCTGCACTTGTCACTCTCCTTGGCAATCTATTGATTGATATTCCTCATCAGTCCCTCTTCCTGTCCTTTCAGTACTCATTCACCCTCAGCTCCTTTGCCTTGCCTGGCCTGTGAGGCTCTTTATGATCTGGCCCCTACCTGCCTTCAAACTTTATCCATATCTCTGATCCTTTCCAGGTACAGAATGCTACCACCTGCCAGCCCCCATGCCCTAGTAACACCATGTTAGAGGGGTACACTCCCCTTGCCTCCATTTTCACAGGGAACTGGTTTTGTAAGCACATACTGGCCATGTTCTACCCTTCATTTGCTCTGCCCCGGGAGTCCTTGACTGGGAAAATGGAAATGAACAGCAGGGCAAACTTGAATTTGCACCTCCTTTTTCTGTCTTGAAAGTGAGTCAGAGCTTTGCTCTGTGGCTCCACACTCTGAGACTCTCCAGGGCAGGCTTCTGCCTAGGAGGCTGCCATGCCCACATCTGCCCAGTCTGAGTGCCTTCTAGCTGTTTCCCTTGTTCTAACCTTGTTCTCCCATTTAGCCATTGGCATTTCAAAGGTGATATTTTGGCATCCATAATTACTCTTTTTAAATTTTCTCAAATTATCCTGAACCTAGGTGAGAAAAAGGGGTCCCCCTTGGATACTCCCCAAACCTGAGTGTCTGTGGTTCCCATAACGACCAGGCTGGACATTTTTACAGCTATTTCTAATATTTGTTGTACCATTGCTGCACCATCCTAACATGTGCTGAACCATTGCCTGGATTGATGTTATGCTCTTTGCCCATGTTCTGAATCTTGGCCAAAAAAAAAAAAAAATCCCATAAGCTAACTACAAACAAGTGAGGAGACTGAGTGTCTGCATGGTAAAGTAACTTGTCCAGCATGCCTGGTTGGTTATGGACAGGCTTGAGACTCAGTCCCAGGCAGGATTATTTCTCCTTTAGCCTGAGGAATCCCTCCATCTTCAGGGCTCAGCTCAGATGCTATCTCCTTTACAGAACCTTCCTGACTTCCCCAAGCAGAGATTGATGTCTGTTCTGCACTCTTGACATACTCTACTTCAGCAGTTATTTGACTGACTGTAATTTTTTTTTTTTGGGGGGACAGGGTCTTGCTATATTGCCCAGGCTGGAGTGCAGTGGCCACAATCATGGCTTACTGCAGCCTTGACCTCCTTGTGATCAAGGGATTCGCCACCTCAGCCTCCCAAGTACCTGGGACTATAGGCATGGACCACCATGCCCAGCTAATTTTTGTAGAGATAGGGTCTTGCCATGTTGCCCAGGCTGGTCTCGAACTTCCGGGCCCAAGCAACCCTCCCACCTTGGCCTCCCAAAATGGTAGGACTATAGGTGTGAGCCACTGTGCCTGGCCCTGACTGTAATTTTTAAAGACTGTTTCCTCTCTAGACAGCAAAGAAAGGAATGTGACTTTCCATATAATCTCAGGACTTAGCTTGATGCCTGGAATAAACATAGGAGGCCTTTGAAAAATAATAGTTAAGAGAACTAAAGATGAATGTAAGCCAAGGGAAGGAATGGAGGAAGGAAGGGATTACACATTGTTAAATTAAATCTTGAGTCATCTCTTCATTTTATTGAGAATCAAAGCCTGTACACTTTGGGAAGGGAGCTAACTTTATCACATTTAATTTTCACGATAATTCACAATAAGGAAGACATGAATTCATTCACTCCTTTATACACCAAATGTATTAAGTACTTTCAATATGACAAAGATGGAAAGAATCTCCGTGTTTGAGGAACTTGGAATCAATGAGGAAGCAGAGTTAAGGACAATTAAAGTGCAAGGTAGAAATTGCTTAACAGTGGAGTGTTACAGATGCAGTTACTTGAGACAGCAGGCCAGCTTGTTTCATCTAATTTTAAGGCTCCAAGTTATTATAAAGAACTTGCCGGAGTTTGCAGAGCTAACATTTGAGAGGCACGTGAACCAGGGCAATTCCATCTTGAATTGGGGGTGGGTAAAATCAGGCTGAGCCCTATTGGGCTGCATTCCCAGACAGTTATGGCATTCTAAGTCACGGGATGAGAAAGGAGGTTGGCCACAAGACACAGGTCATAAAGACTTTGCTGATAAAATAGGTTGCAGTCAGAAGCCGGCTAAAACTGACCAAAACCAAGATGGCAATGAGAGGGACCTCTGGTTGTCCTCGCTGCTACACTCCCATTAGCACCATGACGGTTTATAAATGCCATGGCAACGTCAGGAAGTTACCCTATCTGGTCTAAAAAGGGGAGGCCTGAATCATCCAATGCTTATTTAGCATATAATCAAGAAATAACGATAAATGGGCAACCAGCAGTCCTTGGGTCTGCCCTGTCTATGGAGTAGCCATTCTTTTATTCCTCTACTTTCTTAATAAACTTGCTTTCACTTTATGGACTCACCCTGAATTCTTTCTTGCACTAGATCCAAGAATCCTCTCTTGGGATCTGGATCAGGACCCCTTTTCTGTAACAGTGCCGCTTGACCATAGAGCCCATGATCTTCCCATGCCCCCCACAGTCTTGTCTTGGCTCTTAGCCACAAAGGGCCAGGCAGCGAAGGAGACTCAGGGGATCCAAGACTAAAGCACACTTTCAGATTCTATGTATGTCACCCGAGAAAACCTAAACCTCTTATAGCTTTAGAATTTGCACAAATGTGGAGGCAGCTGCTCTGAGTGGGTAGAAAGACTATGTATATTTCAGATATGGTCTCAGTTTCATGCCCACAGTCAGGGCTGGCTGGCATCTTGGGAACAACTTGAAAAAGATCTGTGCTCTGCAGGTGACAGTAACATCTGTAGATATTTAGATGAATTTAAAATTCTTTTAAGGTAGAGTTGGCAGCTCAGTAACCTTTTTAAAAATGCCACTTTCCCCAATACCGTAAGCTTTCAAAGTGTTGTATTATTTGAATCCCTGTTAATTGTATTTTTATATATTCGGTACTCCGTGGATAAATGACTATTTTCCTCACATCAACCCTCCACGCACTTGCTGTTTTGTGCTAATAGAGTACTGTGTCCTCCAGGAGCCCAAAGTCTTCAAACTTTTTCCCAAAGAAGTTGAAAATTCATAATAACTAGTAACATAAAGTGACTCCAGGACACACGCACGCAAAAAATGTCCTAGTAGGGAATGGAGTAGGACAGGCAAAAGCAAGAGGGGATTGTGTTGCTGTCCTCCTCGGGTGTGAGAAGGGCAGGGGAAGCCAACTTTCTAGGTGGGGAAGTGTTTTTCTTCCCATGAACTCCAAGAAAGGGCAGGCCCTCAAAAACACAGATTATGGCCAAGGAGCTCATCCCTTTAGTTCTCCTAAAATCGAGAACACAAGGAAGAGAATATCATGAAAACCACTCACCGTTACTGGGGAGAAGGACTCTTGGTCAGATTCCAACAACAGGGTCTCAGTGAAGGGAAGTTCATCTGGTTTTCCTCGAATCAAGAGCCCATGAAAGACACCTCTTTTTAACTTGGACATTAACCTGGATGGGTGACTTTTTTGTATGTGAGACAGAGTCACGCTCTGTTGCCCAGGCTGGAGTGCAGTGGTGGGATCTCGGCTGACTGCAACCTCCGTCTCCTTTGTTTAAGCGATTCTCCTGTCTCAGCCTCCTGAGTAGCTGACATTACAGGCGTGTACCACCACGTCCGGCTAATTTTTGTATTTTTAATAGAGTCAGGGTTTTACCATGTTGGTCAGGCTGGTCTTGAACCCCTGACCTCATGATCCACCCACCTCGGCCTCTCTAAATGCTAGGATTACAGGCGTGAGCCACAGAGTGGGCGACCTCTCTTTTTAGAGCTGAATTCCTCATGGACACTTGTCACTAATCTGTGACGAGTTGCCTGGAATAAACAAGATTAGACTTCTTGTGGCCATCAGCCACCTCAAGGTGGAGCGGCAGATGTGGAGTCAGCTGAGGTGAAGGGAGGGCTTGTCCGTTTCCGTAGCAGGTAACTCTGGCCCCACAAGCAGCTATCTCCTCCCAGGGTCAGTGTGGATGCTGAACTTCCAGTCCAAAGTTTCGATTATCATGGAGTAATGAATACCTTCCCCTCTACTCTCCTCTGGGTATTTTGAGAGTGTGGGGAATTATGATCATGAACCATCTCTGGAGTCCACCATCTCTGGATAGCTCAACCAATCCTGATTTGGAAACGTTGTCTTTAACTGTAATCACATGACCAAAGTAAACCTGAGGGAGCAGGGATATGATCGTGTCTGAGACTGCCAGGCACGGTGGCTCACGCCTGTAATCCCAGCACTTTGGGAGGCCAAGGCGGGTGGATCACTTGAGGCCAACATGGCAAAACTCCATCTCTACTAAAAATACAAAAATTAGCCAGGTGTGGCGGCAAGTGCCTGTAATCCCAGCTACTCAGGAAGCTGAAGCAGGAAAATTGCTTGAACCTCAGAGTCAGAGGTTTCAGTGAGCCAAGATCACACCACTGCACTCCAGCCTGGGTGATAGAGCAGATTCTGTCAAAGAAAGAAAAAGAGAAAGAGAGAGAAGGAGGGAGAAGAAGAAAGGAAAGAAAGAAAGAGAGAGAAAGAAAGAGAGAGAGAGAAAGAAAGAAAGAAAGAAAGAAAGAAAGAAAGAAGAAAGAAAGAAAGAAAAGAGAAAGAAAGAAGAAAGAGAGAGAGAAAGAAAGAAAGAGAGAGGCTGAGCACAGTGGCTCATGTCTGTAATCCCAGCACTTTGGGAGGTCGAAGTGGGCGGATCACAAGGTCAGAAGTTCGAGATCAGCTTGCAACATGGTGAAACCCTGTCTCTACTAAAAATACAAAAATTAGCCAGGCGTGGTTATGTGTGCCTTTAATCCCAGCTACTTAGGAGGATGAGGCAGGAGAATCATTTCAACCCAGGAGGCGGAGTTTGCATTGAGCTGAGATTGTGCCACTGCACTTCAGCCTGGGTGATAGACCAAGACTCCGCGTAGAAAGAAAGAAAGAAAGGGAAAAGAAGGAGGGAAGGAAGGAAGGAGGGAGGGATGGAAGGAAGGAAGGGGAGAAGGAAAGAAGGGGGGAAGGAAAGGAGGGAGGGAGGGAGGGAGGGTGGAAGGAGGGAGGGAAAGAAAGAAAGAAAAAGAAAGAAAGGAAGGAAGGAAAATGTCTGAGAAGAGGTTTGCATTTTGTATTCGGATCTATTCCACTGAGTTTTATGAATATGGAGGTTTAGGAGTTAAGAGAAGTGTTATTAGGCAGACCAAGAATCTCTAAGTTCCTTGTTTGTGATGCCGTCATTTGAGTCTTTGTCATATCAGTGCCAGCCATCAGCCCAGGTGGCCAGACTGGTCCTTCCAGTTGTGGCTGTCCCCCTAAAGTGGCACAGTCCACCCTTCTCCCACTTTCACTGAGTCTGCCCAGGAAGTGGCCTGGAAAGGCAGCTTTGACAAGTTATGCCCTGGGTATACCCGCACCCCCACATTGGGTGACTCTCACTAAGTGTCTTCCTTCTATGTGATTAGGCAGCACCTGGACCAACACTGTTCGTGTTCTGGCCACCTGCCCATCAACTCGCAGCAGCTGTGATGACTGCGTGAGCGTGGCACCAAGCCCAGCATCCCCTGGGATGCTTACTCCTCAATGCCACGTGGCTGCGGGGGTTTGGCAGAGGAGACAGCAGCTGTGCTAGGTGTGTCCCCTCCTCATCTGTGCCCCCTAGGGGCAGCTGTACACACCAACTTGTCTGAATTTGAGGCTAGGAGATCTGTGAGGCTCCTGTTCTACTTTCAATTCATCTCAAGATAGCGTCTTTTCCAGGATAAAGGAATAAGGACCCACATGCCAGGGGTTACCACAGGTCTGTGTGAAGGTGCCAGTTATCTCAAAGTCAAACTTTACAAACTGGTTGCTGCTATTTCTCCCTGCCCTAGATCCCCTCTTCTGCAAACCACCCCATTCTGTAGAATCGGTATACCAACCCTCCTCACCCTTGCTCACGTGGCTGACTTCTCTGGTCAGCACCATTGTCCTCCCCTGGAAATGATCCCATGACATTTCACAAAACAGCAAAAATAGCTCCTCCTCAGATAGCCTTACGGTTCTACTGGTATGATGGAAATGGGGACAGAGTGAGAACTAGCAACTAGGGTCTGTCTGTGCACAAACCCAAGGTAATGAAAATGAAGTTACTCTCTGCAGCGATTGGGGATGGATCCAATCTGTGACCTTGACACCACCAATGGGGTTATTCTAGGTCCCACAAGCAACAGATGCCAAGACCAAATTAAAGAAGCAAGGACTTGATTACAAGAAAACCTGTGTGAGCAACGTGGGATGGAGGCTGAGAAAGGCTGGAGAGCTGTCAGACCACCATCCGATCTGACGCCAGTGAAGGAGAGGAGGAAAGGTTAGGTGGAAATGTGCTTGAGCCAACATCAGCTGTCAGAGTAATCCCAGCTCTCAGGAACAAGCCTGTCCTAGGATCTTGCAGCACTCAGTCACTCCGTCACTGTCCAGGAGCTGCCTGGGAAAGGTGGCTTGCTGCAAACACAGGGGTGGCTTTCAGAGGGCAGTCACTTGCATCCTTTGTCAGTGACAGCTCCTGTAATGGGGGTGGTGGTGTCTGTGAGGGCACTCTAATGGCCTTTACACATGGGAACTAAGTGAGTAGCTGAAGAGATGGGGAATGGAGTCCACAGGACCCACGTCCAGGGAAGGCGATCAGGATATTGTTTAAAGGAATGAAAAACAAGTGTTGGGTGTTAGTTGACAAGGCTTCAGTCTGATCACCTGGGGTGGGCTCAGTGTGAAGGAAACAGAAAGTCTGTACATCCATGACATATCATTTTACTCTACTTAAAAACAAGTCAGATATACCTGAAAGCCTAGACATTTGAAAGCCTTGAAAAAATTCTTCTGTTTTCAAGTTTGCCTAGCACTGACAGTAGATAGGAAGCTCTGAGACCACTTTTGAAGCTAGAAAAGGCAGGGACAGAAGTACGGAGACAATGAGTTTCATGGACATCTTATGACCTTTCTGGGCCTCAGTTTCTTCATTCATAAAAAGATCCCTTTCAGCTCTAAAATTCTAAAACTGAATAATGCTCAGATTGGCAAAGTTTCTAATAATCAAGGAAAGCCATTTTCCAGGATCCAGAGCACCACAGTATCACTGTGTTACGGCAGCAAATAAATCAGCCCTGGTTGTGCTGGCTGCGGGGCCATGGAGGACTCCAGGGTGGTGGCAGGCCGTCCTTGGGAGCAGACTCCTCACTGCATTTGAGGACCGACTCATTTTCATACTCATGGTTCCTAGCTCATGGGGAAACTCAATAACATCTTCATCAAATGAACACACAAATGAACAAAATGCAATGTGGGAAAAGAAAGAGAAAAGGATTGGGGTACAAAGTGATGTGAATTAGCAGAGCTGGGTCAGAGGCAGGGTGAATACGCAGCTGATGTCCATCATGGAGCTTGCGTTAGGCCATTCTTGCATTGGTATAAAGAAATATCTGCGGCCGGGCATGGTGGCTCATGCCTGTAATCCCAGCTCTTTGGGAGGCCGAGGCAGGTGGACCACCTGAGATCAGGAGTTTGAGGCCAGCCTGACCAACAAAGTGAAACTCCATCTCTACTAAAAATACAGTAATTAGCTGGGTGTGGTGGCAGGCGCTTATAGTCCCAGCTACTCGGGAGATAGGAGAATTGCTTGAACCCGGGAGACAGAGGTTGCAGTGACCTGAGATCATGCCACTGTACCCAGCCTGGGTGACAGAGCGAGACTCTGTCAAAAAAAAAAAATCTGCGACTGGGTAATTAATAAAGAAAAGAGGTTTAATTGGTGCATGATTCTGCAGGCTGTAAATGATGATGCTGGGCATCTTTGCTTGGCTTCTGGTGAGGCCTCAGGAAGCTTCTAATCATGGCAGAAGGCAAAGGGGAACCCATATATCACATACCAAGAGCAGGAGCAAGAGTGGAGCGGGAGGAGCCACACCTTTTAAACAACCACATCTTGCAAGAACTCAGTATTGCGAGGACAGCTCCTTGGGGATGGTGCTAAACCATTCATGAGAAATCTGCCCCCATGATCCAATCGCCTCCCATCAGGCCCCAACTCTGATCCTGGGGATTACATTTCAAGAAAAGAGACTGCAGGGGCAGAAAACTGCAAACATGATGCTATGTATGTGTAGAATTCCAGGGCAAGTAAAATCTAAACAAGTGATGAAACAACATCACTACTGACAACCCGAGTAATTTGCAAACTCACCAGGGAATTACAGGACGCCTGGATTATAAAACCACAGCAAGACTTGGAGTCCCCATTAGTGTAGTGAAGTGGAAGCTGCCAGCTCAGTTAAGGGCTATGCCTAGCACTGGCCAGCATCAGTTCTTCCATATTCTAGAGGTCAAACGAGTCGCAAGGCCCACCCAGATGAAAAGGGAGGGACAAATAGATTCTACCTCTGGATGGGGACTTGCAAGGTCACATTCAATGTGGGATGGGAATTGTGTGGTGTGGTAGCCATTTTGGAAAATATAATCTACTGCAACAGATAATTAAAATACTTAAAAAGAAATTTTAATGTATTATCTTTTTTAAACATTGTACAAATATAATGTGATGTTTTGGTGTATATTTTAGTAAAGTGGTTACTAGTCAAGCAAATTAACACATGCATAATCTTACATAGTAACTACCTTGTGTATGCATGTATGTGGTGGGGGTGGGGGGTGGGTAAAGTACCTAAATATGTTTCCAGCAAATTTCCAGTATCTAATACAATATTCATAACTATATCCTGTATACCATACATTAGATCTCTAGACTTATTCAAGCTATATAACTACAACTTTGTAACCTTTGACCTTCATAACCCCATTCTCTCACCCCACACCTGGTAACCATCATTCTACTCTGTTTCTCTATATTCATGTATTTTTTTAATTCCACATATAAATGAGATCATGCAGTGTTTTTTTGTCTGACTTATTTCACCTACCATAATGTCCTCTAGGTTCATCCATGTTAAATGACAGGATCTCCTTTTCAACAGCTGAGTAATATTCCATTGTACATATAAACTATAATCTCTTTATTCATCTTCTATCAACGGACACTTGGTTGTTTTCATAGCTTGGCTATTATGAATCGTGCTGCAATAAACAACATGGAAATGCAGCAAGCGCCAGATATCAGCTGGTGACTTTCTTTCCCAGAAGGATTGCTGGGTCATATGATAGTTCTATTTTTATTTTTTTAAGGAATCATTATACTCTTGCCAATTCTTATCATTCCTTGTCTTCATCATAAGTAGAGGAACTAGAGAAATAAGAGCAAACCACCCCAAAGCTAGCAGAAGACAAGAAATGACCAAAATCAGAGCTGAACCGAAGGATGTTATTACTGACCCCACAGAAATATTTAAAAAAAAAAAAAAACCTCAGAAATTACTATGAACACCTATATGCACACAAGCTAGGAAACCTTAAAAAAGATAATATGTTAAAATTTCTTTTTAAGTATTTTAATCATCTGTTGCAGTAGATTATATTTTCCAAAATGGCTACCACACCACACAATTCCCATCCCTTTGCCTTCTGCCATGATTAAAAGCTTCCTGAGGCCTCACCAGAAGCCAAGCAGAAAAGCCTAGAGGAAATGGCTGAATTCTTGGAAATATACTACCTCCCAAAATTGAACCAGGAAGAAATTGAATCCCTGAGCAGACCAATAATGAGTTCTGAAATTGAATCAGTAACAAAAAGCCTACCAACCAGGAAATTAAAACAAACAAACAAAAAACAAAACAAAACAAAACAAAAAAAACAGAACAAGACAGATTCACAGATTCACCGCCAAATTCTACTGGATGTGTAAAGAAGAGCTGGTACCATTCCTACTGAAACTATTCCAAAAAAAATAAAGAGGAGGGACTCCCTAAGTCATACTATTTGGCATCATCCTGATAGCAAAACCTAGCAGAGATGCAACAAAAAAAGAAAACTTCAGGCCAGTATCTTTGATGAACATTGATGCAAACATCCTCAATAAAATACCGGCAAATGGAATCCAGCAGCAGATCAAAAAGCTTATCACCATGATCAAGTAGGCTAAATCCCTGGGAATGCAAGGTTGCTTCAACATACACAGATCAATAAATGTGATTCATCACATAAACAAAACTACAGACAAAAACCACATGATTATCTCAATAGGCGCAGAATAGGCTTCTGATAAAATTCAACATCCCTTCATGTTAAAAAACCTCAACAAACTGGGCATTGAAGGAACATACTTCAAAATAATGAAAGCCACCTATTACAAACCCCTAGTCAACATCATACTGAATGGGCATAAGCTGGAAGCATTTCTTTTGAAAACTGGCACAAGAGAAGGATGCCTCCTCTCACCACTCCTGTTCAACGCAGTACTGGAAATCCTGGCTAGAGCAGTCAGGCAAGAGAAAGAAATAAAAGGCATCCAAATAGGAAGAGAGGATGTCAAACTATCCCTGTTTGCAGATGACATGGTTCTATACTTAGAAACCTCCATAGTCTTTGCCTAAAAGCTCATTGATCTGATAAACAACTTAGGAAGTTTTGGGATACAAAATCAATGAACAAAAATTAGTAGCATTTCTATACACCAATGACATCCAACCTGAGAGCCAAATTGAGAATGCAATTCCACCCACAATAGCCATGAAAAGATAAAATACCTAAGAATATAGCAACTAGGGAGGGGAAAAATCTCTACAGTGAGAATTACAAAACATTGCTTCAAGAAATCAGAGATGACACAAACAAATGGAAAAGCATTCCATGTTCTTAGATAGGAAAAATCAATAGTGTTAAAGTACCCATACTGCCCAAAGCAGTTTTACAGATTCAATGTTATTTCTATCAAATTACGAATGACATTCTTCACAGCATTAGAAAAAGCTAATGGTGATTTATTTTAAAATTGATGTGGAACTAAAAACGAACCCAAATAGCCAAGGTAATCCTAAGCAAAAAGAACAAAGCTAGCGGTATCATATTACTCAACTTCAAACTATACTACAAGGCTACAATAACCAAACAGCATGGTACTGGTACAAAAACAGACACATAGATGAACAGAACAGAATAGAGAGCCCAGAAATAATGTTCCACACCTAAAACTACCTGATCTTCAACAAAGTCAACAAAAACAAGCAATGGGGAAAGAACTCTCTATTCAAAAAATGGTGCTGGGATAACTAGCTAGCCAGATGTGGAAGACTGAAATAGTACCACCTCCTTACACCATATAAAAAAATCAACTCAAGATGGATTAAGAACTTAAATGTAAAACCTAAAACTTTAAAAACTCTGGAAGATAACCTAGAAAATACCGTTCTGGACAAAGGACATGGTAAAGATTTCATGAAGAAGATGCCATAAGCAATTGCAACAAAAACAAAAATTGACAAATCGGACCAGGTTAAACTAATGGGCATCTGCACAGCCAAAGAAATGATCAGCAGAGTAAACAGACAACCTACAGAATGGGAGAAAATATTTGTAAACTGTGCATCCTACAAATGTCAAATATCCAGAATCTATGAGGAAGTTTGACAAATCAACAAGTAAAAAACAACCCCATTAAAAAGTAGGCAAAGGAGATGAACATGAACTTTTTAAAAGGAGACACATACCAGCAGTCAACAACCACATGAAAAACTATTCAACATCACTGATTATAGAGTAATATAAATCAAATCCACAATGTGATACCATCTCACACCAGTCAGAATGGCTATTAATAAAAAGTCAAAAACAGCAGATTCTGGTGAGGTTATGGAGAAAAGCAAATGCTTATACACTGTTGGTGGGAAGGTAAATTAGTTCAGCCACAGTGGAAAGCAGTTTGGAGATTTCTCACGAATTCAAAGCAGAATTACTATTTGACCCAGCAATCCCATTTTTTGGGTATATACCAGAAGGAATATAAACTGTTCTACCAAAAAGATATGCACATGTATGTTCGTCGCAGCACTATGCACAGTAGGAAAGACATGGAAACAACCTAAATGCCCATCAATGGTAGATTGGATAAAGAAAATGGGATGCATATTCATCACAGAATACTATGCAGCCATAAAAAGAATGAGATCCTGTCCTTTGCAACAACATGGATAGAGCTGGAGGACATTATCTTAATTGAACTAATTCAGGAACAGAAAACCAAATACCACATGTTCTCACTTATAAGTGGAAGCTAAATATTGAGTATGTGTAGACACAAGGAAGGGAACAACAGACACCAAGGCCTATGTGAGGGTGGAGGAGGGCAAGAATCAGATGCCCAACTTCAAACTATACTACAAGGCTGCAATAACCAAAATAGCATAATATTGGTACAAAAACAGACACCTTGACCAACAGAATGGAATAGAGAGGCCAGAAATGATGCTGCACACCGACAAGCATCTGATGATCAACAAAGTTGACAAAAACAAGCAATGGTGAAAGGACTCCCTATGATTATTACCTGGCTGGAAAAATAATCTGTATACAAAACATCTGTGACATGTAATTTACCTATAAAACAAATATGCACATGTACCCCGAACCTAAACTAAAAGTAAAAAAAAAAAAAAAAAAGGAAAGAAAAAGAAAAAGAAAATCTATGGAGAAAAAAGCATTTAAGAAGTATATTTTAAAATTTGTCACTTTATAACAATTTAAAATTTAATTAAAAAGAAAATAGTACCAGAACAGTGTTTTAACCCATAAACCATTGCCAAAAACACCAAAAAACTTATATTAGCTAAACATATTTCTTTGAACTGTGTTGGAAAGTTCTGTAGAAAGAAATAAGGAATTGACTGGCTCTTTTTATTTATATAGCAATTATATAGCATTTAAAATTCATAAATTTATAATTTACATATAAATAATATATAATGTATTGTTTATACATAATTATACATTATCTATTATACTATTTATATAATATACTATTATATATTATTATATTATTTAAATATATAACATAGAAATAACATCTCAATATAAAATTTATACATAATGCTATCTAAATCATGTAATTTAGATAGCATTACATACAAATATATCGCATATAATTTTTATTCTAAATACTTTCTGTCAAATCATTTAATGCTCACAACAACCCTATGAGTTAGACACTGTTATTGTTCACATTTTATAACTGCGTTCAAGGTGAAATGGTAAAGTCAAGATTTGAAAATGGGCATTATCTCTGACGTCTTTACTTTTAACCTCTGTGTCACACTGCTTCTCAACACAGTAAATAAATAAACCTCCACATTCCTGATATAGAGTATTTTTATTGTTTCTCATATGTCTGCAGAACATTTGTAGAGAATGATCAGGTACCTGACTACAAAGAAAACTTGAGCAAATTCAGAGTAATGATTTTATAGTTAACATTATCTGATCATAACTCAATAAATAAGAAAAAATTATCAAAAGGTCACAAAAAGTGGACTACTTGAAAATTTAAAAATATTTAGAACATAATTGGTTCCCAAAGTTGAAAAGGAAATTATTGACCATCTTAAAAGCCATGAAAGGGTGAACTTTATAACATACTCTAGGACTCTGGGAAAACTGTATCTGAAACATTTTCTAGCCAAAATGCTTTTCATGTGAAAAAAATTAGTATTAGAAATAAAGAAACCAAAGCTTCATTCTAAGAAATTAGAATAAGAATAGATTAATAAAAGTAAAAGCTTAAATTACTGAAATAGAAAGCAAAATAAGTAATAGGACATATAAATAAACTTAAACTCATTATATAAAACATCTAAACTCTATATATGCCTATAAAAGTTTTGATTTTTAAAAAGGAGGAAATGCAAAATTATAAAAGATCAGAAAGCAGAAAGACGACTAAAGTGACAGAAAGTATTACAAGAGAATATAATTTCAAACTTGATGGCAGCAAATTTGAAAACTGGAATAAACTGGAAATTGGAAAAAAACAGATAAAACTATCTATCTTTGCAAATAATATGATTATAAACCTAGAAACCCCAAAGGAATCTAAGAAGTCTTCCAGAATTAAGAATAGAATTTGGTAAAATAGGTGGATCCAAGAATATACACAAATATCATTAGCTTTTTTCTATTCTAAAAATAAGAACAGGAATGAAAAAAAAGAGTCTAAAATAGCAAAAAACCAACCCCTATGAAATACTTAGGGTAACAAAAAAAAAAGAAAATACAAAACAAAGTTACACTAAAATATGTAAAAGAAGAAATGAAGAAATGGAAAGACATTCCATTTTCTTCGATGGGAAAACTCAATGCCATAAGGATGTTAAATTCTACCAATTGATTGTGTATTGTGTGTGTTTTACTAAAAATCACAACGAAGTGGGTATTTTGGGTTTGTTTCTTGTTTTTGTTCATTGGATAAAGTGATCTTAAAGTATCTAAAGAAAAATAAATATCAAAGGAAAGACAAGTAACTTAGGAAAAATAAGTAGAGATGGGGTAAGAGACATCCTCACTGGTGACTAGAATCCTCTATAAAGCCATTGCATTAGGTTGGGGCAAAAGTAATTGCTATTTTTGCCACTAAAATTGCAAAACTGCAATTACTTTTGCATCAACCTAATATTCAAATCAGTGTCCTATTGGATCCCAATTTTATTGCACATTCAAGGATGCACTATAAATATATGAGTGAAAAAAATGTAAAACGTAAAGTAAAGCAAAGTTCCTATCAAAAAATCCAATGGATTATATGTACTGTTATATAATTGGGACAGGAAAAACCCTCCCAATAAAAACTGAGAAGCCAAAAGCTCTGAAAGAAAAGATAGCTGCATTTGACTGAAAACATTATAGCTTTCTAGGCAAAGATAATATAAAAATAGAATAGATCATGGTAGA
>CAUYLG010064053.1:0-27166 GCA_963573385.1 Cacajao melanocephalus | reverse complement strand
TCTGAAAGTGACTATATAATTGGAAGTAAATCACTCTTCAGCATTTGCATAGCATTTCATAGACTTAAATGAAATATTGGTTGGCTGTTTGTTATTTTCTTCCCTTATTCCTTCCTGTCTCTGTTGTTAAGCACAATTATCAGCATAAAAGAGATTTTTAATATCTATTCCTAGATTGTATTCCAGCCTGGGCAATAGAGCAAGAATTCCGTTCTCTCTCCCCCTTTCTCTTTCTTCTTCTTTCTTTCTCTTGTAAAAAAAAAATAATAATAATAAATTTTTAAAAAAGAAATTAATATACATATATCCTCAATTGGATGTTACTTAGTTTTAATGAATCCATTTATACATTCAATTTTAAATAGAAAATAAAACATAAACATATAAAATACTAGAAATGTATAAGGATTACATCTCACTAAAAAGTGAGATGTAATCACAGATTTCAATAAATTGTTAGAGACTCATTCTTGTAATCCTAGCACTTTGAGTCAGGCAGATTGCTTGAGTCCAGGAGTTCTAGACCAGCCTGGACAACACAGGAAACCTCCATCTCTACAAAAAATACAAAAATTAACCAGGCATGTTGGCAATGTCTGTAGTCTCAGCTACTCAGGAGGCTGAGGTGGGAGAATCACCTGAGCCCAGGAAGTCAAGGCTGCAGTGAACCACGATCATACCACTTGCACTGCAGCCTGGGCAACAGAGTGAGACCCTACCTCAATAAAAACCAAACAAATAAAAAGAAAATATTATAGATTCAATGTTGTTTTGAATACCATGGTGTTTACGCCTTGCACTGGACTCCAAGTTCCTTATGAGAGGATCCCTGTTTAATTGGTCCTTATACCCCTAGTGCCTAGGATGGGTGCTGCCTCTTGGTAGACATTCAAGAGACCTATGTTGAACCAACTAATTTAATTGTGTACAAGCCTCTAACTTTATTAACTGCAGATATTCAAGACCACTCTCATTATATAAAAATTTAAAGTACTTCTTAGTGGTTAGAGTTTCCCTTTGTTTCTGTGCACCCACAAGAAAGCATTCCTTTCTAAACTTCATGTATAAACCTAACCGAGATTAAACCACTCAGATGGTCTAAACAGATGCTGGCTCTTCTATACATGCCAAAATTCAGCTTTGTACTCTTCTTACTTTTTATATCTCTACTATTTCACTAACCAGGCATCGAAGTGACAAAATAAATGGATACAATTTTTACATATGTACAGAATGACACCATTTCAATGAATTCCAGTCCTTCTGCCTCTTTTGTGTAAGCTTTTCACTGGTGCCAGTGAGACCTTGGCTAGAGAAAGCAGAAGGGATTGGTCCATTATTGGAGAATGGAGAGGAAGGAGAGTCTTATGAAAGTGGGATCATTATAATGCTTCCCATTAAAACATTTTTAGTGCTCACATTTCAGGCTTAACACAGTCTACCCAGTAAGTTGGCAATATCCCAGATCCAAGAACCAATACGCTACTCAATGCTTCCTGAGGCTTCTCAAGCAATGAAGCAGGCAGCTCTTTCTCTTTTCTGATCACCATCAAAAGAATAAATTACTAAACAATAGACAATCCTGCTTCATTTAGAACATAGGAAGCACTTTACAATAGTGTTGCTGTCCTTTCTGGTCAAATGCAGCAGTTCTTTTAGAGGCATAGCATTAGAACTCAAAAATTATTAATCTGATTTATGATAATTTAATACATTAAAATGCATATGCGCACTAAGTGCAGTCTGTCAATTTTAATGAAGTTGTAAAATTGTCTACAAAAAGAGTCTTAGAAAAATCTATTTCTTTGTGATGTTGTGATAAGATCTTTCTTTAGAATGTCAAAGACCTTGCTAAGTAAATACATAGATTTTTAAGGCAAACAGATCTTCATTCTTTAAATAACAATGAATAGACTCCCTGTGAACATAACCATACTCTGGATGCTTATAGAGCTATAGTCTGACCCTGAAAAGTTTTTTTCTGTGGTGAAGTTATGTGTGCAATCACACCCTTGGTATATCATCTTTATGACCTGTGTGTTCTTCCTGATATTGTTGGGTTGAGCAATCTCCATCAATCAGTGCAACATGAGCCAAATTTATCTTTCAGTTTCTGCAGTTTCATTTATTCTGCAACCTCAAAAAACAAACGGCAAGTTTAGCATTAGTTTTGTTACTAAGCTAGTGGTTAGCAATTTCTAACAACTTAAAAAAGAGTTTGGAACCAATGGTTTCAAATTCTAATTAATACATGGCTATTTAAGCCACAAAGGAAATAAAGGCATCTAATCAGGATATTCTTGAAGTCAGTAAAGCCGCCTGCTTCCAATCAGTAATCCTATACACCAAAACATTTTCTGAGAAGTACATTTATAGATGCATTTTTGAACTTCCTCTATGTCTTGCTATGAGAAGAAAAACATCCCTAAAAAAATACAATTCTGCAAAACAGAAAAAGGCAAGCAATCTGTGAAGCTGACATATGCTGCTCATGACCTTTTGAGACTTCCTTTTAGGTGGCAGTTAGCAATAGCGTGTCACTTATGATCTGACAAAACAGAGGGTAACAAAATCTAATGTGTCAGCAAAAATATGACACCCCAAAAAAGTGTGTTTGTGTGTGTATTAGTCTGTTCTCATGCTGCAAATAAAGACATACTGAGACCAGATAATTTATAAAGAAAAAGAGGTTTAATGGACTCACAGTTCCACATGGCTGGGGAGGACTCACAATCATCATGGAAGATGAGGAGGAGCAAAGTCATGTTTTAGATGGCAGCAGGCAAGAGAGCGTGTGCATGGGAACTCCCCTTTTAAAGCCATCAGATGTCGTGAGACTTATTCACTATCACAAGAACAGCATGGTGAAGACCCACTACCATGACTCAGTTACCTCTCACTGGCTCCCTCCCAGAACACGTGGGAATTATGGGCACTCCAATTCATGATGAGATTCGGATGGGACATAGCCAAATCATGTTGGTGTGTGTATCTAACAACACAGTAAAATAAATTGTAGCTTACTAGTAATATTTTACACTAGGGAACTATAATCAATAGTTACTAAGTTTCTATCAATTAATACTTACCTATGTGAAAAACTGGTCTTGACACATAAGACGAAGAAGAGAAGGAACTTACTAGGAAACCATAGTCAAGGAGTTTGTCACTTAATTGGGCCAAAAATACATAGAAAGATGATAACTCTAACAAGCAGAATACAAATGACTAAGAAGCGGCAGAGACAATAAATGCTGTGCATCAAAGGATCACTTGGGGCCAGGAATGTCAGTAAATATTTCCCAAAAGGTAGGTATTAGTGACACTGAGCTTCGTCATTCAGAAGCACAAGCTGCACCTTCTAGTAATTCCTGTAGGAAACTTCTTTGATCATGAATGTGATCATTTAAAAACCAGTTCATATTGTATTCATTGTATTCCCACCAGCTATGAAAGGGAGTTTCTGACGCTCTACATCCTCGCCAGCATTTGGCGTTGTCAGTGTTCTGTATTTCGGCCATTCTGATAGATGTGTAGTGATATCTTGTTTTAATTACAATTCCCTAATGAGGTAGGTTCAGCCTCTCTTCATATGCTTGTTTGCCATCTCTGTATCTTCTTTATTCAGGTGTCTGTTCAGGTCTTTTGCTCATTTTTAAATTGGGCTGTTTGTTTTCTTATCTGTTGAGTTTTAAGAGTTTTTTGTATATTTTGCATGCCAGCACTTTATCAGAAAGTCTGGCTTGTCTTTCCATTCCCTAAACAGTGTCTTTTGAAAAGCAGAAGTTTTTAATTTTAATAAAGTACAACTTATCATTTTTTTCTTGGATCATATTTTTTATTGTAGTATTTTGCACAGCTCAGTGATTTTCAGGAATTTATATACTATGTAATGGCCATTGACCACATTTGTCTTTCTCAACCATTCATTTATTTGGCCAGATAATTTCAGTTTGGATAAGGTTCCCAAATAATTCGTACAAAAGTATTGAATAGCATAATTTATTATGGTGAAAAAAATGGAATCCTAATGGGAAACAGTTGAGGCTGAGTAAGTAATACAAGCAAATACTAACAATATGAAACACTAATACAAGTGTTAAAAACTGTTAGCATGTCAACATTCTTTACATTCAAAAATGAGTTGATGCAAAGAACAAAGCAGAATATAAAATATCCTTCATACATTAATTTCAATTAAGAAAAGATGTATTTTGACAAATAGAACTAAAAAGTTGGTAACATGCATTAGAGCCAGTAACAAATTCCATGATCTTAGTACACGTCTGTTTTTCACTCATGCAAAGTTGAATACAAATGTTCAAGGTGGGCAGCAGCTAAAGGGCCCAAACACTTTCCATGTGTAGCTCTACCATCCCCCTAGTTTCCTGGAGTTCTCAGCCAATTCCCCTGTATGGATCTGGGAGATGGAAGAAGAGTGTGAGCGATCACAGAATATTTCTAAAGATCAAACTCAGAGGGCTGAACCCACATGCACTTACATGGTCACATCAAGGCAGGCTAGGAAAAATAGTCTATCATCTCTGTTTCCAGGAGACAGAACAATTTTGCACCTACATAGCCCTCTCTGCACTTGGCAAAGTGGATGGTTTTCATAGGCTCCTTTCTCCTTTCAATTGTGCTTAAATCCATCATAATATGTAAGTATCTCATTATTATCTTAATCTATTCAGTTCCTGAGTCTGGATTATGAGAGTTTAGATACCACTTATCCAAGTCTATTAGGTTTCTATATTCAGATAGTTAGAGTTTTGATAGCTCGGATTTATTCACTCCTTATTTAAAAGAAATAAAATTGAAATTTGCAGACTTTCTGAGCTCATCCCCTATCCTTCATTCAGACAATGCTTCCTAAATCAACCAGATTATTGCTAATCCTATTTAAAACTTTTATGGCAAAGTTATATGTCTTGTCAAGGAAACAAGGTATAACAATTTTTTCTCTAAGTGATTCACATTTCTAACCTAATTATTTTATTTTTTTAAGATAAAGCAAAATTTCATAAAAGTTTTTGTAAGTAGAAGAATATAACTCTAGCCAGGGCTTCTCACCTGCATATTAAGAAGCAGGGTTTTATCACCATTGGTGGCATTCACCAGGGTCAATTCCTGTAGAAGTGTTTTCACATTTATTGTCTTACATGATATAAGCATCTGTAACATTATATTTGGGGAATAAAATATCTTTATCACAGTAATTCATTCTTAATTTTTTAAAATGTTAATTATCATCTTTAATATTGTTCTCTAGTTACTATCTAATTTTAACAAAAGTTACATCAAGTGTTTGGAAATTTTATAGAGTAAGCCAATTATTGTTACCATAAAAAAAAATTTTGTGTACTTCTTTGCTGGTTTTTCCAGAAGACTTTTATTTTTAACTTGACAAGTTGCATAAAATGTTCCATCAGGGCTTTTAGTGAATATTTACATTTAATCTATGTTTAACTTAAACAGTACTTTTATTTCTGCTATAGTGAGTCTATAGTTGTGTCTTCCTTCATATTTCTTACTAAAATTGTATCATATTCTGTTAATATGCATTTTTATGTTTCAAGATAAATCACTATCCATTTATGCAAGTCTTCTGTTATTTTAGCCATTTATTTTCTGACTACATGTCATTAATGTAAATGATTAATTTTTTAAAGAATGGTTTGAAATCTTGACTGGGGTGAGATGGTATCTCATTGTGGTTTTGATTTACATTTCTCTGATGATTAATGATCTTGAGCAGATTTTTCATGGTTTTTGGCCAGTTGTATGTTTTCTTTTGAGAAGTGTCTGTTCATGCCCTTTCCCCACGTTTTAATGGAGTTGTTTGATTTTTCTTCTTGAGTTGTTTGAATTTCGTGTACATTCTGGATATCAGTCCTCTGTTGGATGCATAGATTGCAAATATTTTCTCTCATTTTGTAGGTTGTCTGTTTATTCCCTTCTTTTGCTGTGCAGAAACTTTAATTTAATTAAATCCCATTCGTCTATTTTTGTTTTTGATGCATTTGCTTTTGAGGTCTTAGTCATAAATTCTTGGAACTTCTGGTGAACTTCTAATTTTTTGGTTGATGCCCTTGATTTTTTGTATAATTATCCAATTAGTAAAAGGTGATCTTCTAGCAAGATAGCTGGAGACCTTGTTTGATGCTCTCCTTCAACTATCTTCTTATAAAGGATATTTAAAGTTTAAGTAAGATAAACAAACTTCAATCTTTATTCACTTATAGTCTTCTAATTAAGTCAATTAAAACCAAACTATTTATATAATTAACTCAATTAAGAAAACTATAACAGAGTACAAATCATGTCATCTAAGGTTATCAATTAAATTTGGATTTCATTTCCATACACATTAAAAGAATAAATTAATAATTGATATCTTAGGTGAGTACATTAAATGTAACTTAACAAATTTTATAAATGCATTCTCTGCATAACATTAAAATTTTACTGCAATGAAAAAGAATATTTCTAAAATGAATCTTGAAGAAAGATTCTTAGTTACTAGATCAGTTAACTATTTGAGATATTATAATATCACCACCTACTGGAGGATTAGAATAGGAAAGATTTTCATTTTGGAAATCATTAATAGCAATATCAATTGAATTTAAACATTCATTCATTTGTACAATGTTTTAAGGTATTGAGGTCCTAACCGCTTACTTTACACACATGAGAAAATAGACGCAGAAGGGCTAAATAGGGTTTAATGATTTGCTCAAATTCATACCACTAATTGCACATAAGATTATCATAGATGACTAATCATATATAATACTCTAAACCAGGTTTCCTGATTCTCATTGATGTGATCTTTGTGCTCTAACTTGCCCTTACAACATGCCATATTGACTGTCAAAATCCATTTTAATAATGGTTAAAACATTTTTTAAGTAAAAGCAAAGTTGGTTTTCCCATAAAAATTATTATGTTGATAGCTTTCCTGTTATTCTTTTACTGCCTCATTTTATCTTAGAATAATTAAGAAATAAATTTCTATTAAGTTCTTATGTTTTCTCCTAAAGATGATAGTTGATTGAATTATTTAATGCAAGCAAGTCTATGTTTCTCATATATCTCTTTATTTTCTCACCCATAATTAAAGAAAGAAAGCAGGTAGCATTTTTCAACTTTCTGTTAGACAACTTAAAACTGTTAGCAGTGGTGTGGAGAAAGAGGCTCCCTCATCAACTGTAAGTGAGAGAGTAAATTAGTGCTAAAATTTGCTAGTAATTTGATAGTTTCTACCAAGAGTTTAAATCACACAGCCTTTGGCATGGCCATTCCACTGTTGGAATCTAGTCTACAGATAGTTTTGCACAAATATTTATTGCAGCATTATTGGTAATAGCAAAGACAAATCTGGAAACAACCTGCATGTTATTAATAGAAGACTGACAAATTATAAGATATCAATATAAACATACTATATAAAATACTATTTGGCCACTTTTTTTAATGACATAGTACTGTGCATACTTAAAAGACAAAGTTATTTAAGGAAAGGAGCCAGCTTCTGCTTTACATGTGTACTATCATTTCACATTTGTAAAAATATGGAACGTTATAAATATTTATAATATCACGAATACAAAATATATTAATATATGGCATTATGGGATTTAATTTTATAAATAAATGTAATAAATATGGATACAAATGCTCCTTGGCTTAAGATGGGGTTACATCTGATAAACCCTTGTAAGCTAAAAATATCATGAAGTAAAACTGTATTTAAGATGCCATAGCTGAGCCTGTCCTACCCTAAATGTGTTCATAACACTTACATTTGCTGAAAGTTGAGCAAAATCATCTGGCAACTCTGCACATTGCAGCACACCAGTCCTTCGCCCTTGTGATAGGATGGCTGACTGGGAGCTGTGGCTTGCTACTGTGGCTCAGTACGCACCACATATCACTAGCCTGGGAAAATATCAAAGTTTGAAATCAAAGTACGGTTTCTGCTGAATGCCTATGGCTTTTGTAGCATTGCAAAGGCGAAAACTTGTTAAGCCAAACCATGGTAAGTTAGGGACTGTCTATGTGTTATATGTATATACGCAAACAAATATGCACATTTGTTTATCCACAGAAATGTTCCTAACATAATGCATTACACCTTTTTCAGGTTATGACTCACATAGCAAAATAATTGTCCCAAACTCTGGGGGTAAACTAGAGGGGAAGTAAAAGCATCTACATGAAGCTTGGTATTTTAAAAACTCATGATGTTTTTAAAGTATTTGGGAGGATACTAACTACTGATTTAAACTTCTGAAAAGTTTTAAAATATTGATGCATTTCTAAGTTTGCTATGTCCAGTATAATTTTTTAGTAGGCAATTTTATTCTGCAAATGGCTCCATGCAATTTCTGGTCAGAACTCTTCCAAAATGACTTAATTGAAGCCAGGCACAAAAATATAAATATCAAATGTTCTCACACATATGTTGGAGCTGAAATAGTTGGTCAAATGGAGGTAGAGAGTAGAATGGTGGTCACTGGAGGCTGGGAAGAACAGGGAGAAAGGGATAAAGAAAGGTTGGTTAATGGGTACAAAAATATACTTCAATAGAAGGAATAAGATCTAGTGTTCAGTAGTACAATAGGATGATTACAATTAGCAATAATGTATTGTATATTTCTATATAATTAGGAGAGTTGAATTGGAATGTTCGTAATACAAAGAAATGATAAATGTTTAAAGAAATGGATGTCCCAATTACCTTGATTTGATCATCACACATTGTATGCTTGTGTTGAAACATCACAAGTGCCCCATAAATATGTACATCTATCAAGTATCCATTAAAATTAAAAATAAAATGTTCTTAAAAAGGATTTAATCTAATTCTTCATGGTCTCCATTGATTGAAAACTTTATTTGCACTTTTATATAATTTAAAATTTTAATTACAACTGTGTAAAAATTGTAACATAGCTGAAAGTTTATTTTTTTAATTCAATGTCTTTTCCTTTTCTTTCATTGATAAACGTAATGTTAAAATTTATTGAATGATGTGAATAGATTTCCAACGTAATCAAACATTCCCATACCAAAGGTTTCACAATCTAACAAATCTCTGATTTCCTAAAAGGAACGTACCTTTTTACAAGGGTCATCTTCAAAGTAATCTGCATGCTCCTAAAAGGACACATCATCCCCAAATAGACAGGATATTGACAAAATAGTGTACTAGGTTAAATAGTGTCCCCATTCTTAAATTCAGGTGTCGTTATTCATAATGTGGATCTTCACAGATGTAATTAAGTTAAAGTCTGAGATGAGATCATCTTGGATTAGGGTAGCTCCTGAATCCCATGAGTGTCCTTATGGAGTCAGAGAAGGAAAAACCACAGGGACACGAAGAAGGCGATGTGAACATAGGCAGGGACTGCAGCGATGTGTCTACAGGGGAGGGGGGCCAAGGACAGCCGGTGGCACCTGAAGCTCAGAGAGAGCTGTGGAGTGACTCACGCTCAGGGATGTCAGAGGCACCAACCTGCCCATGCCTCAGCTTCAGACTTCTGGCCTCCAGAACCATGTCAATAAGTTTCTGTTGCTTTAAGCCACCCAGTGTGCAGTAATTTGTCATGACAGCCCTGAAATATTAATACCCATGGAGACAAAAATTGGAAGCCCCAGTATATGCCAGTAGCCTTGTCCCCTACTTCCCCTGAGGCTTCCCAGCTGTTTGAATCTGGTGCTTTGGGCCTCTGGAAGCTCCAAGGCCTGATGATTCAACTAGAGGAATTTTAGGAAGCACAGCTGATCAGCAGAGGCTGAAGGTTGGGAAAACAGAGATGGTAAGACCTAGGATTCTTTGAATGACACAGTAGCCACCCTATTCTATCTATACATAAAATCAGTCTCTCCCAAAGAAAAATAAGCCAAGGCACATTTGCTCAAGGATCCGAATAGTCTTGGGAAATAAGTAGATATGTATCCCTAAGGCCTTCCTGTACTTCAGGGGCTGGAGCTTAGTGTCTCTCAATCAACCAAAATATCCATGATGTCTACTTATGTATGCTTGGGACTGGGCTAGGAGTACTGATTCAAAGGAATATAATGTCTATAATATAAACACATTTACACAGTATCACTTCTCTAACCAGCACTTATATTTCTAAAAACATGCACAAATCAAGCTTTATAACTATGTTTATATTACATATAAACATGCTATGGAATGTTTTTAATTTATAAGACCCATAGAAAATATCCTTTTGAAAAGTAAAAGATCCTTCTGAAATTATACATAGTTGTTTTCTTATTCCTCTCTTTTGTTTGTATGGACTTTAGTACTTAAATATTCTTAAACTGAAGAACGCTTGGAATTTTTTTTTTTTTTTTTTTTTTTTGGCATGAATTACTTACTACCTCCTGATCTCCCTGGGTGATGTCTCATAGTAACCAGTGATGTGCTTTGAAAATCTAGGACTTGTGACTAGGCCGACAACAATGGGAAACAGCCGTGACTGCCACTTCTTAATACATCCACTTACCACTGGCCATAGTCACTTACTGCCTAAGCCTGTTACCCCATAGGGTGGCCACTGTGTTTATATCATTATGCTTTGTATGAAGGCCCTCACTGATGGCTCTGCTGATGGCTATAGAACAATGGGAGCCTGAAACCTAATCAATATCAAATTAATTCACATTACCTGGGAAAAAAATGGAAGACAAAAACTTAAAAGAGGGAATCAGAAAAAGCTTCTTCCTTTTCTTTCCGTACTATCAAAAGTAAAGAAATATAGACAGGAATAAAGTTGAGGCTGTTTAACCTTGGACCTAGTCTTTTCTTGGCTAAAGTCAGAATCAAATGGCAGCAGGCCCAAGCCAGTCTCATCCAGTCTCAAAGGCCAGATATAGCATTATAATTAAGAATAAAATTAAGGCAAGTATCTTGTTATTCACTCAAAGATGGCCTTTTTTTTTTTTTTAAACTAATGCCTCACTTCGACAATGAAGAGTAGCCTGTTGGGTTCTATGAAATGTGTATTCAGCTGTAAGGCTCACTTCTCTAGGCAGGAGAGCCCTGGTGTAATAGTAGGGACTTGGGGTACAGTTTCATTTATTGCATTCTTGAACAAGAATGTGACTCTTTTGTGACACTCAGTAGTTACTTATTCTTCACTCCCCTGCCTCTGGCTGGTCCTTAATTCTGAGGACAGTGAGTGGCTGTGTTTGTCTTGGAGCTGAGAAAGAGGAGTGAAGGGTGGACATTGAGGGGGCCTTGGGAAAATGGAGAAGCAAAAGTCAGATGTTCATTACACCTCCAGCATTTCTACAAAACGATGAAGATGTAAAGAATCATTTGACTGAAATTTTCCATCAAATCACTTAATAAAATCAAAATCCAATTATGCTAGATGCTTTAAAGATTGCCTTTTAAACGTTTTTTCCTCGGCTGTTAGGAAATGAATGAAAACAGCAGCTGGAATTTCACATCACAGCAGTTTCTCTCTCTCTCTCTCTCTCTCTCTCTCTCTCTCTACACCAATCAACTTTACATTTCTACATAATAACAGTCTCAGTAACATAGTCAATTCTCTATTAATGTATATTTTAGATAATATGGTATTTCTGAGGATTTCATCTTCTAATGTCCAATAAAGATTAGGAGGAACCTGGGGCTGGGACTGAATTCTCAGGTCAAATTACACCAGAACTCTGCGGGCTGGTGCTCCCTCTGGTGGAAATTTGCCACGTTGCAAATTTCCTTTCTTTTTCTCTTTTTCTTTTTTCTTTCTTTTTCTTTTTCTTTCTTTCTTTTTCTTTCTTTCTTTCTTTCTTTCTTTCTTTCTTTCTTTCTTTCTTTCTCTTTCTCTCTTCTTCCTTCCTTCCTTCCTTTCTCTCTTTCTCTCTCTCTCCTCTTTCTTTCTTTTTTTTTAATGCGGGAGCATTTCAAAGGCCAAGAAACATCTTGCAAACCCAAGAACAATCAGGAATGTAATCTCAAAACATCCCTGCCTGGTCAAAAATGCATGTGTTCAATGACATTGAGCTGATTGTAGTCACCAGAATTCTCAGATAATTTGTGAAGGAAAAAAATGACTTGATAAAGCATCAGGAAATGGCTCATTTGTAATCATTGTTTAAAAAAAATGATTCTTCTACATGGACACAGACAGGGGAAGAACACACAGTGGGGCTTGTCACAGGGGGGAGGGTGAAAGGAGGGAGAGGATCGGGAAATAACTAATGGATACTAGGCTTAATACCTGAGTGATGAAATAATCTGTACAACAAACTCCCCTGACACATATTTACTGCTGTAACAAACCTGCACATCTGCACATGTGCCTTGAACTTAAAATAAAAGTTGAAAATAAATGAATAAATAACTAAATAAAATTGTTCTGGTTGATAAAGCATGGGGAATTTAGATTTGAGAACTGGGTAGGAACAAATTGCAACCTTGCCCTGGGACAGTGTAGCACAGGACAGTAGGTACCACAGAGAAAATACATGTTGAAGAGAGAATATTCTAGTGAAACGCTTTGCACAGTCTAACATGTTGAGCCCTTCCCGGCACCCTACAAATCTTCAGCAGATATATGTAGGTCCCACCATGGAATATGGCAAAAGGGGCTTAATTCTATGTCTCATGTGATTTGAGGGGTTGCAATGTACTGACCTGTGTTTTCCCAATATGCGTACATTTTATTCACATGAATGAAACATAAGAATCCCTAATCCCCAAGGTGATGGTTTTGGGAAGTGATGCCTTTGGGAAGTGATTATGTTGTGAGGGCAGGGTCCTCATGATGGGATTAGCGCCCTTATAAGAACAGGCACTACCTCTCTCTGTGTGTCTCTCTCTGTCTCTATCTCTCTGTCTCTCTCTTCTTCTCCACCATGCAAGGGCACAGCTAAAAGGCAGCCATTAGAAAGCCAGAAAGAGGACCCTCACCAGACCCAACTATGCTGGCTGACACCCTCATCTGGGACATCCAGCCTCCAGAACTCTGAGTAAATCTTTCAGCTGTTAAAACCACCCAGGCTGTGGTACTTTGCTGTGGCAGCTGACTTAGTCAGGGGCTGAAGGAGGTTGCTTTAAACACAGATCCAAAGGCTGAAACAACAGCTGAATGCAGGAGACCAGTGTTATCATACGAAGCACCGTGGTCCTTCATCGGAGGGATTTCCGAATACAGAAAGCTCAAATATTTCTGGATCTGCACTACGGCAGTCTCTGAGAAAAGGCAAAAAGTGATGCTGCAGGTCAGGGTTAAGCAATCTTTTTCACAAGAAGGTAACCACAGGAAATGACGTGTGTCCAGCTCACCAACAGAAGTCACGTTCATGACATCTGGACACCCCGTCCTTGCACTGAGTCCCAAGCGCTGAGAGGCATTAACCCATCAGCACAACCCTGCAGACTCCAGGCACATCCTGCAGCAGGTGGGCTGTGCAGGCCTGGAGGAGATTACAGATGGGTCAGGAGGAGCAGCAGTAAACCTCAAGTCTGCGCCTGGCCTTGCTCACCTTTTGAAATCCGTCTCTCTGAGCTCTCCTGTTCTGCACCATCCTGTCATAACTGGAATCTAGTCCCGCATTGCCCTCTGCCTGGCTGGCTTCCACAGGGCTTTTAAATTCCCTCAACGACTCTGTACTTAGATAGTGATGAAGAGAAATGCTGTCATTCTGGTGTCTGTTACTCTTTCTTTGCTTTTATCCCTGCTCTATCTGGTCATTTTTCTATGTCTAAACACTTCACTAACCCAGACAGAGACAGTAACACATTGCACAGCTGAGAACAGGGAAGTAAGCAAAAAGGGAGAAAACTGCCTCTGAACAACCAAAATAGATACTGCAAAGTCCGTATGTAAGATGGATGTGATACTTGCATAATTCTGAAGCTGGGAACTGAGAACAATTCTAACTTATTCTACTGCTATGACAGAGGGAAGATACCGGTGGTTTTAGAGGTGAAAGAACAGTTTTCTGGGACTCTTACAAGGATTACTACCTCCAGTTTTGTATGTCTGGACTTTTCCCTTACTGTATTTCACTTACAACTTTCCAACTTTATGATGGTACTCATACAACCGTTCTGTTTCTCATTTTCAGTACAGTATTCAATAAATTCCGTGAGATATCCAACAATTTATTATAAAATTGGCTTTGTGTTAGATAATTTTGCCCAACTGCTGACTAATGTAAGTGTTCTGAGTACGTTTCAGATAGCCTGGTCTAAGCTGTGATGTTCAGTAGGCTAAGAGTACAAAAATGCATATTTTACTTAAAATATTTTCAACTGATGATGGGTTTATAGGAAGGTAGCCCCATTGTAAATCCTGGAGCATCTGTATCTTTTTCTTAGGTGCATTTTCTAATTGCCCATGGAGTATCTTTGTTACAACTTCAGAGTAAGATGAAGTCCCAGGACTAGTGCTTCAGGACCACTGCAGGAAAAGCTTTTAACACTCCCCTGCTCTGAATGTGTAAATTACACTGAAATCATTGTCGGAGCTACTAACTGATATTTCCCATTCTACTCCTCCAGAGCACATGGGGGGTTGCACTTTCCTAATTCCATGATTGTTAGATACAGCCATGTGACTTGCTTTGGTCAAAGAAATAAGAATGGAAGTAATGTGTCCCTTCCAGTCAAATGCATCAGGGCCTGAGCATAATTTGTCAAATTTCACCCTGCTGTATGATGTCAGGGATTATTCCTGGAGGGTGTAAGTGGTATCAGTCTCCATCTCTGAGTGAGGACAACATGGGACAGAGCCTCCCATCAATGTATCAGTATCCCTGTTGCTTATAAGACACTGAGATTCATGGATTATTTGTTACCATAGTATGCTTTCCTTACTGATACATATGCACGCAGTAATTGTACGTAGAGAAGAACTCCTGTATCACTCCTCAAAGGACGTCTTATCTTCACATGGTCATGCAAACCTAGATTATCTAATATGCAATATTCAGTAACTTAAAAGGCCCTTACTTCTGCAGGTAGATTTATTACATGTCTTTGAAAGAAACAGCTGAGAGCCAAAATGAAATACATATAAACTATAACAAACAGAAGGGAAAGAAATTATATCGTCCTCTCTCCTCTCATGCCTCTTCCCACTCCTCCCCCTCAAAAAAAAAAGAAATTAATCAGAGCTAGGCGCGGTGACTCCCGCCTGTAATCCAAGCACGTTCAGAGGCTAAGGAGGCTGGATTGCCCAAGGTCAGGAGCTCAAGACCAGCCCGGCCTATATAGTGAAACCCCTTGTCTACTAAAAATACAAAAAATTAGCTGGGCATCGTGGTGGGTGCCTGTAATCCCAGCTACTAGGGAGTTTGAGGCAGGAGAATCACTTGAACCCAGGAGGCAAAGTTGCAGTGAGCCAAGATCGCACCATTGCACTCCAGCCTGGGCAACAAGAGCAAAACTCTGAGAAAGAAAGAAAGAGAGAGAGAGAGAGAAAGAGAGAGATAAAGGAAGGAAGGAAGGAAGAGAGAGAAAGAAATAGGGAGGGAGGGAGGAAAGGAAGCAAGGAAGAAAGAAAGAAAGGGAAAGAGGGAGGGAAGGAAGGAAGGAAAGAAAGAGAAAGAAAGAGAAAGAAGAAAGAAAGAGAAAGAAAGAAAGAAAGAAAGAAAGAAAGAAAGAAAGAAAGAAAGAAAGAAAGAGACACAGAGAGAAGAAATTATATCAATCAGGTTATTTATCAGAAGCCCAGACCTATATACCTTAGTGGACCCTCACATTATCCATGATTTTGGCATGCTGGTCTTGAACCATCCAATCCCCTAAATTTCCCACAATCAAATTTCTAATAGAGGTGGTTTTACTTTTGTATTCCTTTATGTCAATGACAAAATTTCAGATTCCAGAATATATAAATGTCTAGTCATATTTTTGGAGATGCTTTTTAAAAGATAATTCTACACATTGGGAGTAGATAGGGAAGCAAATCGAATGACAGAAAAATAGCAGTCTTTGCAATAAACCTAAACTATATGCAACAAACATAAGCCTAGAGCTTAGATGTGCACTCTTCTGATATTTTTGAGTATGTAGGAGGTGAGGTATAAGTAAAAGAAGATAACGGCATTTGCTTTGGCATAAAGTCATTGTGGAGTTTTGAGAAAATATTTTCGTATTTCTGCAGAGTTAAGGCTTTCTGAGTAAATTTTGCTGAAAACTTTGGATTCTGAGTATATTAATCTGTTCACACACTACTATAAAGAAGTGTCTGAGACCAAATAATTTATAAAGATAAGAGCTTTAATTGACTCACAGTTCTGCAGTGCTGGGGAGGCCTCAGGAAACATGAAATGATGCTGGAAGGGGAAGTAAACACATCTTTTTCACATAGCGGCAGAAAGGAGAATGAGTGCTGAGCGAAGAGGGAAGCCCCTTATAAAACCATCAGATCTCAGGAGAACTCACTCACTGTCATGAGAACAGCATGAGCAGCATAAAGGTAACCATGCTGTGATTGAATTACCTCCCACTGGATTATTCCCATGACACACGGGAATTATGAGAACTACAATTCAAGATTAAATTTGAATGGGAACACAGTCAAACCATATCACTGAGACTTCCCAAGACATACAGTAAGTGTTGGAAAGTTAATCTATAACTCTATACTGACAGGATGTCTTTCTATTCCAAAAGGTAAAAGTGAGAGCCCAGGACCCTTCCATCCCAACTCCAGGGAACAAACACTTCTCTCACTCCTCTCAAGACAGAAACAGGAGGTCCTGTACATAAGCAAAGAAAATCCGTTTTCCCCATCCCTCACCTATGGAGCATCTCGGGCCATCTGACACCTCAGGAGTAAGCACTGGTGTGTGCTGGGGAGGGGCTGACACAATTATCATAAGTCATAATAACTATTCTGCCTTTGATCCAAAACACTCCAGGTGTGGGTTCAAGATAAATTTATGAATGGATATAAAAAACCCAACACTTATCCTAGCAAAGCTAAGGCAAAATGTACCCAAATGCCATGCAGAGTCTCTTGAGTGCTTCAGATCCTGATATGAGTGGCTGTAAATCCCTTAAACTCCTTTGAAAAGTTAAATGTCCTTTTCTAGAGTTTGTGACCTTCCTGAGTGGGACATGGAGACAGAAACGTGGGTTATATTCTCAGGATGTCACTTGGCAATGGGTGTTGCAGGCTCAACTGAAATTGTGTTTTCCACTCCACATGCTACAGATGTCGCTTTGTCTCCACTCTAACTTTTGCTCACGTCTTTGATGGCTGAAATGAAATACAATTGTACTTCTCTTTCACATAGGATTTGAAGCAGGACCATTCTTAGAGGGAAACTTACAGGCTTAAATGCGTATAGGAGAAACGAAGAATGGCTGAAGTCAATAAGTTAAGCATCTTTCTTAAGAAGTTAGAAAATAGTAAATTAAACTCAAAGTAGAAGAAAGAAAAAAGCAAAAATTAATGAAACAAAAAATAAACATATAATGGGGAGGATAAACAAAGTCAAAAGTTCATTCATTGAAAAGAAATAATATGTATAAAATCCTGGCAAAGCTAATAAAAGGAAAAAAAAAAGAAGACAGAATTAACCAAAATCAAGAATGAAAAAGGAATATCATTATCATTCCTACAGATAACATAAAGTCATAAGAGGATATTGTACCCATCTTATAAAAATAACACTTTCTGATATCCTGAAGCTGAATCCAGTACTGTTGCAGAGGTAATCTCCTTATACTCTAGTAATTTTAAGGTTTTCTATGTGCTGCTTGGAATTCTTTTTTTTTAATGTAAAACTTATGAAAATATGTTTCAACAAATTAAGTTTGGCTTAAAATCATCTACTATGAGGTCACAAATCATTTTTGCTTATTCAAGTACAAGCAGTAAAACAAAATTACTATAGAAACTGTTGTTGGAGGTTGTGTTTACAGAAGTTACTCATTCACCCATAAACAAGGAAGACCATCTCCGTTTCCCTGTCACTGACCTATAGGTGACTGGCCAGCGTGCTATCTCAAGTATCTCTGCTCCCAACCTAGAAAGAGCTTAATAATAAAGTCTAAATTATACATAGAAGAGAATAATATGATGATTGCTAGGCAATTCATGGGGATAAAATAATTTCAGTGGATTAAATTCTGATACAAGGAAATAAATTATGTGGGAATGTATAGGTTTCATTACTAACCAAGCAAAGCCTTTGAGTCAGGGGTGGATAATAATGCAGACAGGCTTACCTGTAAAAACAAGAGATACAATCTGAGATTTAAAGAGAATATTCACAGATCCAAAGATAGAAAATAACTTCCTGCGTAATAATTTAGGAGTAAACCTGGCCCAATTCAGCTGAAGCCCCGAATCCACGTGTCCCCCTCCACTCTCACTGTGACTGATCTTGTTCACGGCCTCATACCTTTTACCCAGAAGTTGCCTCAGAATGTTCCACTGGCATCCACCGACTTCCAGGCTCTTCTCCCCTAGTCCATCTGACATGCCAAATGCAATTGCTAAAATAAGCAGATAATATTTTCCTTGCATCAAAAATATTTTTCACAATAATGTCTAGAAATAAAGGCGAAACTCCTTAGCATTGCATTTATAGCCCATCCTGATCATTCCAAGTCCTTTTCCACTACGCAGAACCTCCACGCAAGCCGAATCCTTTTGCCATTCCCCAAACAACTCCACACTGTCTCCCCTTTGGAAGTTTGCTGTTGTCCCTTGTGCCCTGAAGGCCCCTGTGTCATCTTCGTCTATTGAAATGTCCTAATCCTTTAATGGTCAGTTCGGATGCCTTCCTCTCTATTACCCTAATTCTCAATCAGAATTAATTTGTCCCTTTTCATTTCTGTAGTCTTTTTTTAATAGTATCAAATTTAACTTTAGATTTTTACAAGCATTATTTCTATACAATGAGATTAGGAGTGTGAGAACAAATGCTAGATTATTCAATTTTGAATCCCCCCACAGTACAAAACACATTTATTAAGGTAGATGATTAATAAAAGTTGTTGCAGCTAAAATTTAGAAGTTTTCATACTTAATGAAATTTCACACAGTAAATGTCTAATCAAATAGTAGACCCTGTCCTTCTGACACATGTTTAAGTGCCCTACAGACTCTTTCTGCTCAGGAGACTTGAGAGGAATAATTTCATCCAACAGAAGGAGCCCATTCCTGCTTAGGCACCACAATTAGTGAACACGCTGCTGGTAAATTTCACCAGAATTTATGCCTATTAATTACAACCTATATCCTGTGGATTTTTAAGTTGGAAATAGATAACCAAATAGATTTGAGAAAATAATAAGAAATCAATGTATAAAATTTAAACTTACATATACTAAGCATTGAAAGTAAGCACACCCAACTAATTGCATTTGTGTGTGTGTTCTATTTATTCAGTGCATATTATCAAGCCTCTGTTATAAGCCAAGCATTGGAGATATAGAGGGAATTAAATACAATCTTTGCTCTTTGAGGACTTCATAGTCAGATGACAAAATGTACACTGAAAAAATGTCTCACGAAAACTGTGTGGAAAGTTTTGTAGTTACACAGGGAAGTTGCCTCAGGAAGATGGTAAAGGTTTGCCAAAATATCACATTAGAACTCATAATCATGAAAGATGAGTACATGTTTACCAGGTATAAAGAGGACATGAAAGTTCTATAAAAAGGAAACAGTAATGAGGTGCAAACTAACATGGCATATTTGCAAATCAATCAGTGGCTTAGAACAGCTAAAGCACGGGGAAGAAAATGAGCTAAAGCTGATAAAACAAAAAGTTTACAGATAAAGAAGAGCTTTATGTTCCATAACAAGAAGTTGGCTTTTATCCTCCTCTAGGAGATGGGGTTATAGTCAGAGCAGCAACATGACAGTCTTCATGCTTTTAAAAAATGGTTCTGAGAGCGATACAGAGGGCAGAATGAAAGCAGAGGCCCCAGTTGGGAGGCAGGAAGGACAACGGGGGCAACAAGTCTGAAGACCGTGGACTGCACCAGCAGAGGCAAGGGTGAAGAGGAGAAGACGGATCAAAGAGATATTTTGGAGGAGAAATTGAAGATTTGATAAACAATAAACTGTGAGGTTAAAGGCAAAAGAGGAATTTAAAATGACCCTGATTTCTAGTTGAAGGTAGATGCTGATCTAATAAATGATAGAATGAAAAAGAAGTGGGTTTGTAGGACAAAAACAGAGGATTAGTTAGAGACCAAATTTTTTTGAGGCATCCAAATGAAAATATCAGTTGAAAAGACAATTGGAAATGCAGATGTGGGCAACAGAGGGACATGGGTATTGGAAAAAGAGATTTGGGAATCTTAGATACAGTCGATTCTTATTATTTGTAGATTCCATATTTGCATATTCACCTACTCACAAAATGTATTTGTAACCCCCAAACCAACACTTGCAGGGCTTTTGTGATCAATCCCAGACATGCACAAAGGAGCAAAATATTTCTGTTGCCCCGTGAGCAGGTTCTCAGGTGAGCTCAAACAAGGCGACGTTCTGCCTTTTTATTTCAACTTTTATACTTTAAATAAGTGTCCTTGCACAGTCTGTTTAGTGCCATGCTTTTCCCATGTTTGTGCTTTTCTTGGTGATTTTGCTGTTTGAGATGGCCCCCAAGGGTAGTGCTGAAGTGCTGTCTAGTGTTCCTAAGTACAAGAGGCTGTGATGTGCCTTATGGAGGCACTCACATTGAACTACGCCTTCATGCAAGAGTTCTAGTGCTGGTGCTGGTGGCTAGGAGTTCAATGTGAGTGGATCAACAATCACATTAAACATGGGGTCGTCAACAGAAATAGACACGAAACAAGGTTATGCATTGATCAGCTGATGAAAGTGTAAGAAGTTCACAGGAACCTACCCTGTATTTCCCCTAGCAGCAATGATTCAGTATTCAATCACTCAGTGTTCTCGAAGACAACTACTGTGAATAATGAGAATTGACTGTATGTAAACAGTAGGTATGAGAGTAGAAGATATTGAATAGTGAAAGCCTATTCACAGCGAGAATATAAAAATGGCAAAGGCAGAGCCCTAGAAAACATCATTATTTATAGGGTGGAGAGAAGATAAAATGTTAGGAGAAGCTCAAACGGAATGGTCAGGTAGGTAAGAAAAGCAATGTTAAGAAGTATCATGAGGAAATTTCAGGAAAGGTACAATCACAGGAGTCAGAGAGGCTGTAAAAAGCTCCCAAGATTTACAGAGATGGTATTTTTTAAGTAAAAAAAAAAGAAAAAAACAAAAACAAAGCATATGCTTTTGAGTGTAATGGACCTGAATTTAAAATTTAGTTCTGCTACTTAACAGCTAAATGACATAAGGAAATACATCTTATTTCTCTGGTCCTCAACTACTTCTGTAAGATGGAGACAATACCTATCCCTGAAAGTTGTTGTAGATTACATGAAATAATGTGCAATCCATGAAAATTACTAACTGTAAATATTCTATTTATATTTTCAGAACAAGATAAAAAATATTTTAAAGGGACCAGGCACGGTAACTCATGCCTATAATCCCAGCACTTTGGGAGGCCGAGGCTGGCAGATCACCTGAGGTCAGGAGTTCAAGATCAGCCTGGCCAACCTGGTAAAACCCCGTCTCTATTAAAAATATAAAAATTAGCCTGGCGTGGTGGCGTGTGCCTGTAGTCCCAGCTACTCAGGAGACTGAGGCAGGAGAATTCGCTTGAACCCAGGAGGCAGAGGTTGCAATGAGCTGAGATCGTGCCACTGCACTCCAGACTGGGCAACAGAGTGAGACTCTGTCTCAAAAAAAAAAATGTTTTAAAGGCTGAAACAAGGCCATAATGTGCTACAGTGACCTCTCATCTTGGTCTCAGTGATCTCTAACATATGTAAAATTACACAAATGTGAGTTTCATTTAGGTTGTGAAGTTGGAGCTGGATACGGTTTAGAAGTGCAAGATAGTCAGGCCTGCATTTTATACTGTCTGTCCTGTCTATATCTAATGAAGATATCTGTTGATAGATCTTCTTATTTCTTGACTTTCCATGAAAGACAAATGGGCTTTGGATATAGTCAAATGTAGTTTGAGTTACGGATCTGGTATGGTTTGGATCTGTGTCTCCACCTAAATCTCTTGTTGAAATGTATTCCCCAGTGCCACAGGTGGGCGCTGGTGGGAGGTGATTGGATAACGGGGGCTGTTTCTAATGGTTTAGCACCATTTCCCTAGTGCTGTTCTCACAGATCTGTTTGTTTAAAAGCATGTGGCACCTCCCCCAACTTCCTCCTGCTCCAGGCATGTAAGATGTACCTGCTTCTCTTCTCCTTTTCCTTCTGCCATGATTGTAACTTTCCTGAGGCCTCCAGAAGCCAAGCAGAAGCTGCTCTGCTTCCTCTATAGCCTGCAGAATCATGAGTCAATTAAACCCCTTTTCTTTATAAATAACCTAGTCTTGGGTATTTCTTTACAGCAGTGTGAAAATGGACCAATACAGGACCCCTACCTCCTTCATTCATTCATTCACTCATGCAAATAGTTATTAAAAGTACATATTATGGTTTCAGGTTCTATGTTAAGACACTAGAGATGAAGTCCTGGCCCATATCGTCTATGAGCTTAGTCTAACGAAAGGAGAAAATAGGTATAATAAAATATTTAACATTGTTTCCAGTTTAAGCACTCCAAGAAATAATATATATGATAGGCCAAAATGGATGTGAGAAAGATGCTACTGGAGAATGTTTCATAGATGATGAATGTCATGATTCTTCAACCTCCTCACGCACTTTGAGAGAATCAAGGGAGAATGAGGTATGTGGTCACAGTTCTTTGAAAAGAATGGGGAAAGATATTACTTTCATCACAAGCCAAAAGAAAGGAGACTTCAAGGGGACCACTTGAATGTTGATATTTTGGTTCACATTAACAAGATACACATAAGATGCAAGCGAAACACAAACAGCCATAGTAACTCAATGATGTGAGCAGCTTCTTCCAGAATCAGCTAGTAATATTCAAATACTAGAGGACTATTTACATGTTTTTCTTTTGCTATTCACAGTATAACAGTGGCAGGCACAGCACCCTTTTAAGTCTTATCTACCTTGTAAATATTTTCTCCAGCAAATCCTTAAATTTACAGTGAACAATCAACAAAAGAAGAAATCGAACTTTTACTTATGGCATTTACCAATTTCTGAGGTAGGAATGCTTACACCGTGGTAGATTTCAAGCTACTAACATGTTGTCACTGAATGTGGCATTGGGAAGAGGCGTGCATTAGCAACTCCACCATACAGTTCCAATAGATGTCAATTTCCTCAGGAGCATAGACAATAGCAAAATGTATTAAAATGACTTGGAAATGATGAGTTTTGAATATTTAATCCATGAGTTTTTAGGATAATTTAGTGGTAAATTTATATCATTTAATTTTTAATAATCTCTGTTTAACAACTTCTTTGCAAAATTCCTGAAAATTTAACAGTAGGCTCTCATAAACCAGTGCACAGCAACTTCTGCACACCACTGACTTTCAGTTTATTGAATATGTAGCCTTTGCTGTCCTATCTGTCACTCTGAAACTAATCAAATACGGATTTTTCCTCTCTAACTGTGAAATTGGTGGTAACTTTCGGGACAGCATTTCCTTTTCCTTTAATCCAGTGCATACTTTTTAGTCCTAATCTTTCTTGATTATCTGTAGTAAATGACATCGTTGTTCTTCCTGTTGAAACTGCCTCATCACCAGTTTTTCTAGTCTCTTGTGTTCCTCTCACCTCTCTATTTCTGAGAGTTACCTTGAAAGCTTTCCTTTTTCCACTGAGTTCTTCAGTGTTGGTCTTTCTGTGTGTTCTTAATCCTCATTTTTTTTTTTTTTGAGACGGAGTCTTGCTCTGTTACAAGTGCAGTGGCACGATCTTGGCTCACTGCAACCTCCACCTTCTGTGTTCAGGCGACTCCCCTGCCTCAGCCTCCCAAGTAGCTGAGACTACAGGCACATGCCACCATGCCTGGCTAAATTTTTTTATATTTTAGTAAAGACAGGGTTTCACCATGTTGGCCAGGCTGGTCTCGATCTCCTGACCTCGTGATCCACCTGCCTTGGCCTGCCAAAGTGCTGAGATTACTGGCGTAAGCCACCATGCCCAGCCAATCCTCATTCTTAATCCTCGTGCCTTCTTACATTTCACACTGTTCCTGGGAAGCCTCATCTACTCTGTATCACTTACATGCAGTCAACACCCAAATCTGTATCTCCAAAGCAAAATACTTGCCTCATCTTCTAATCTTTAGACCCACATTTGCGATTGCTTCATGAGGCAATTCACCGGTGTTCAACATACATTTTTTAATTCAAAATGTCCATAACAAACTTGTTTATTTCCTTTGAAATTTGCTTCCCCCTTTCAACTCAATAATTTACAGGTAGCACCATTTACCAAGTCACCTAGCCAAATCCCCAGATGCCATTTTTTTATTCCTCTTTCTTCCATGTGTTCCACATTGAAGACTCTAACTCCTAGTGGTTCTGATCCTAATATTTCTACCAAGTATTTCTTCTTTCTGTTCTCACTTCCATTGATAAAACTTGAGTCCTAATTACTTCTCATTGTTGTAATAATCTGTTTCCTAACTTCGACTCATCATACACATTGATGTGACTGTGATCTTTATAAATCACAAATCCTTTAATGGGGCCCAGTTGCCTTAGAGCAGTGGCTCTCAAATATAGCTGCACAACAGGATCAGCTGAGCAAGGATTTTTTTCAGTCAAGTTTATAAATGAATAATTTACATGTAATAAAATGCATGCATTTTAAGTGTGGCATTCAGTGTGTTTTTAACAAATGTATTAATCTATACCTGTGTAACTAACACCACAATCAAGCAATAAAACACTCTGTCACCTCAAAAAGTTCCTACATGTCCTACAATTCCCCAAGTTTATTCTTACCCCAAAAGACAGCCCCAAGCTACCATCAGCTTTTAGTCATTAAAGGGTTGCCTGTTCTAAAAATTCATATAAATCGAATCAGACAATATTTACTCTTTTGTACCTGGCTTTTTTTACTCAAGATAATATCTTTGAGATTCATTCAAGATGTGTGAATCCATAATTTCTTCCTTTTTACTACTGAGTAGTATTTCATTGTGTGAATTATCAAAATTGTATCCATTCATTGGCTGATCGACATTTAGATGGTTTCCAGTTTGGAGGCTATTATGGATAAAGCTTCTATGAACATTTGGGTAGAAATATTTTATAAATATATACTTTCATCCCTCTTAGGTCAATATTTAGGAGTAGAATTGCTGGTTCTTATGATAACGGAATATTTAACATTAGAAGAAACTGACAACCTATTTTCCAAAGTGGCTGTCCCATTCTAGGACCCACTAGCAGTGTATGAGACTTCCATGCAGAAAGCTAGGGTAACAGCAACGCAGGAGGCTGAGGTGCAAGGATTGCTTGAACTAGACAGGTTGAGGCTGCAGTGAGCCATAATTGCACCACTGTAATCCAGCCTGGGCAACAGAGAAAAACCCTGTTTCAAAAAAAACCAAAAGAGCCTGGGCAAATATAGTCATCTGTTTGTTTTCCTTCTCCCAGATATCACAGACCTGTACTGCCTGTTGCTCAATGCCTTAAAATCATTGTCATATATAAATACATATATATATATATATAAATACATATATATATAAATACATATATATATAAATACATATATATACACACACACATATATACATATATATACACACATATATATACACATATACATACATACATATATATACACACATACATATATACATGTGTATATATATGTATATATGTATATATATGTGTGTGTGTATATATATATATATGTATTAGTTTTTAGTTGTTCAAAGTGGGAGGACAAGTCCAATACCAGGTATACTGTCATGGCCAGTAGCAAAATCCACTTGGTGAACATCTTAAGACATATGATACCTGAGTCCCACCCTATATCAATCATTAATAAACCTGAGTTCCTGGAGAGGGGAGAGAAGAAGTGATCCTAATGTACAAGAATGTTAGAGAATCACTGGCTTAGAGGATTCAATCCCCAACCTAAGGCAAGATCCTTCAGAATCTGTCTCAAGCCTCCAGTCTAGATCTGTCTCCTCCCCACCATTCCATAACCACCTTTTGTCATTTCTAAGCTATCATTTCTAAGCAACCATATAGTAGTTTGCTGACATGAATGTAATATTTCAAATCTCGGTGTCTTTGTACATATTCTTGCCCTTACCAAGATTCTTTCTAGTCCAATACTTCTATTAGAAGTATTAGCTAAATACTTAGCTAAAATGTCTTTGGCTCTATGAGGCATTTCTTGTTAAAGAGCCAGAGATTTCTAGGGCAGAATCCTGTGTTAAAAAGAATATCAGGAAAACAAGGGCAGTTTAGTATCTAGCACTGCCATTTACTACAGGGTGAAGTTAGACTTTATCATCTGGTTGCCTCAGGTATAACAAGGTAATCATAACTACCCAGCAGAGGGATAAATTAAATTACACAGGGAATGCACAGTTGGGGGAGAAAAATTTCTCCTTTACTCTTTCAGAGTCTCCAGCTGGGTCCAAAGAATTAAACGGACTCAAAAGAGATAAACAGGAAAAAAAAAGTACAAATTTTATTTAACAAAACTTTATTTTACAAAACTTTACATTTATTTAACAAAACTTTTACAAAACTTTTAATAAAACTTTACATTTATTTAGTAAAACTTTACATACAAAATTTGTATTAAATAAACACAAATATTATTTAATAAAACTTTACATGTGAGTGTCCTCACAAGAAAATAAAGACCCAAATAAGTGTTTAGGCCTATACTAAGTTGAACAAAGAGAGGCAATCATGGAAGAGTATCTAGGAAGATACGGGTTACTTTAACAATATCTGTACAGATTTCTCTCGGCCTCAACCCCCCTTCTCTGGTGATGAGTATCTTTCCTCTTGGTATAGGGATGGCATCTATCACATGGTAGTTTATTTTCCTGCTTTCAGGAAGAAAAGAAGGTCAGAGTGCTCTTCTTGTACCTGCTGATTATCAAATGCCCCTTTTTTTTTTTTTTTTTTTTTTTTTTTTTTTTAAGGTGTGTTTGTGTGAAACCCAGGAGGAAGTGCAATGGCTCCACTGCGGCGCACCGCAACCACGGC
>CAUYLG010064052.1:0-22215 GCA_963573385.1 Cacajao melanocephalus | reverse complement strand
AGATACATAAGACAAGTTCTAAATGACTTATAAAGAGACCTGGACTCCTGCACAATAATGGCAGGAGATCTTGACACCACATTGTTAATATTCGATGGATCAATGAGATAGAAAATTAATAGGGACATTTATGATTTGAATTTAGACTTGGAATAAGTAAATTTAGTGAATATAGAATTCTTCACCCCAGATCTCCAGAACACACATTTTTCTCGGTATCATGTTACACCTATTCTGAAAGTGACTATATAATTGGAAGTAAATCATTCTTCGGCATTTGCATAGCATTTCATAGACTTAAATGAAATACTGGTTGGCTGTTTGTTATTTTCTTCCCTTATTCCTTCCTGTCTCTGTTGTTAAGCAAAATTATCGGCATAAAAGAGATTTTTAATACCTATTCCTAGATTGTATTCCAGCCTGGGCAATAGAGCAAGAATTCTGTTCTCTCTCCACCTTTTTCTTTCTTCTCTTTTCTTTCTCTCAGAAAAAAAAAAAAAAAAAAAAAAAGAATAGAAACACTTTACAAACTCTTTCTTTGAAGAGAACTTCCTCAATCTAATAAAAGGCATTAAGAAAAGCAGATATCATAAATCTAACATCATATATTTAATCAAACAGTGAAATGTTTAAATTAACAATGAAAACAAGGCAAAAGTATCCAATATGGCCATGTCCAATCATCTTTGTTCTCGATGTGTGCCGATATAAAAACACAATTAAAATGAAGTGCAAGCATTTCTACGTATCAGCCACAGACATTCGTTTGGAAATGAAATAAAAATAAAAACATATAGAATGTGCACATATATATACACACACATTTACACACATATACATAGATGTATGTATAGTTTATTAGTTTATATTTATAATTATAAATAAAATTTATGTTTAGTCTCCTTTTGAGAGCAAGCTAGAAAAGCTGGAGAATGTTATATTTGATCTGTTAAGCATCAGAGAGCAACTGGGGCAGTGAGGGGTTGAAAGATCTAGATTCTAGAGAGAAAGCAAGAGAGGAGCAAAGGGCAGTTAGGGAAATAGAAGGAAAATGAGGTAACATATTCAAAGTGCTGATGCCCTTAACCACCAAAAGCAAAAACAAATAACATTTGTCAATTTAGAATAGTGTACCAGCAAAAGTGACCCTCAAAATGAAAGCAAAATAAGATTTTTTAAAATGTAACTTTGAGAATTTGTCACTAGAAGATGCCTTACAGAATATTAAAGACAGTTCTTGAGGCTGAAGATAAATTCCTCCAAATGACAGTAGAGAAAGAAGAATGAAAAAGAAGGAAACTAAGCGTACAAATCTAAATGAACAAGGAGTATATATATGTATGTATTATATATAATATATTGTGGTGTTTTAAATATTCCTAGAATTAAATCAGTCAGTGGTGAGTACCTATAGTCCTAGCTACATGGGAGGCTAAGGTAGGAGGATCAGTTGAGCCCAGGAGTTCCAGTTCAACCTAGGCAACATATTTCTTTTCTATCTCTAAAAGAAATAAAAGAAATAAATATTGCTAGAACTAAAGTGCCTGACAATAGCAAGAAAATGTGAAGGAGTTAAATGTAAATGGAGTACAGTTTTCTGTACTCATTTCCTAAGAATGACTAAAAGTATCAATTTATATTAGACTTCATTAAGTTAAAGATGCATTTTGAAATTTCCAAAATAGAGTAGAAATTCCTAGTAGTTTGTATAACTAACAAGCTAAATGAGAATGGAAATGGAATAATTTTAAATTTTTTGATTAATACACAAGAAGTAAAAACGGGGTCCCGGCACAGTGGCCCACACCTGTAATCTCAGAACTTTGGGAGGCCGAGGCACACAGATCACTTGAGGTCAGGAATTTGAGCCCAGCCTGGCCAACATAGTAAAACCCCGTCTCTACTTAAACTACAAAAAATTGGCTAGGTGTGATGGCTCATGCCTGTAATCCCAGCTACTCAGGAGGCTGAGGCATTATAATCGCTTGAACCCAGGAGACAGAAGTTGCCGTGAGCCGAGATCATGCCGCTGCACTCCAACTTGGGCAACAGAGCAAGACTCTGTATCAAAAAAAAAAAGGTCAAAAAGGGAGAAAATGGAATAGAGAATGTGGGATATATAAAAACCAAATAGTAAGATAAAATTGCATAGATAGAGCAATGATAATATGAAATATAAATGGACTAGGATTCCAGTTGCAAAAAAAAAAATGGTAGAGTGGCTTATATGAGACTAACATTTCACATAGAACAGTATTAAACTCTGGAAAAAATATATTTTAAAAAATGATGTGAAAGCACTAGAAAAAGGCCAAAAACTGGCAGAAACTGGAGGGAATTTGATGCTTAAAAGTAGGGAATTATGCTGCTTGGGACCCAGCTTTAAGGGCTTTTATTCTGACAATATATCTCAGTGTGTATTGTGCAAAGCAACTTGAATTCAAGCAGAAAACTGCAGACTTGCAGCCTGGAGTTGTCATATGATGGAGTTCGAGGCAGTCGGAGTTACTGGAAATTGAGTAGGGAAATTCCAGGAGAAAGGCCTTAGAAGAAAAAGCCCCGAAATCTAATCTCAAATCTTTGATCCCTGAGCTCTGTGTATCCAAGGGAGACTCCACAAAGCCTAGCACAGAACAACAGCTGGATGAGTAGATATTTAATCTGTTGCTCACTGAAGTAGGAAACAGAGTTTATAGGTTTTGAGTTCCAGTAAAAGAGAGGAACGTGGTTAAAAGCCCAGGCTTTTCAAGATCCACCTTATAATAAAACCAAGTCTCCATAAATTCAAACTGAGAGGTATAAACTGTTTTCATGAATTGGAAAACTCAATATTGTTACTAGAGCAATTCTCCCCAAATTTACCAACCAATTAAAAGCAATAAACTCCAGTAGGCTTTTTGAAGATTTGTTGAAAGTTAAAGATTTACTTACCATATGACCCTGTTATTCCACCCTTGGGTATTTACCAAAAAGAAATTAAAATATTTGTCCATATAGGGAACTATATGTGAATGTTCAGAGCAGCTCCATTCACAATAGCCCCAATCTTGAAACATCCCAAATATTTATCAAATGAGAAATAGATAAAATATATTGCTCAATAATGAAAAGGAACAAACTACTGATAAAAGCAACATCAATGAATCTTCAAAAACATAGCAAGTCAAAGAAGCCAGACACAAAAGAGTACATTCTATATGATTCTATTTATGTGAAACCCTAAAACACCAAATATAATCTGTAGTGCGAAACACTAAATCTGTAATTGTCCAGGGCCAGAAGCACATTAGGCATGGGCAGTGGGGCATGCACAGGAGGAAGACAGAATTTTTTTTTTTTTTTTTTGAGACAGAGTCTTGCTCTGTCACCAGGCTGGAATGCTGTGGCACGATCTCGGCTCACTGCAACCTCTGCCTCCCAGGTTCAAGTGATTCTCCTGCCTCAGCTTCCCAAGTGGCTGGGTCTGCAGGCGTGTGCCACCATGCCCAGTTAATTTTTGTATTTTTAGTAGAGTCGGGGTTTCACCATGTTGGCCAGGATGGTCTTGATCTCTTGACCTTGTGATCCACCCGCCTCAGCCTCCCAAAGTGCTGGGATTACAGGTGTGTGCCACCTCGCCCAGCAGAAGGACAGAATTGACTAGGAAATGGAACTTCGGGGTAGTGATAATATTCTAACTATTGATTATGGTGGGTACACAGGTGTCTTTAAATGCATTTATTCTTACTGCATGTAGATTATACCTCGGTAATGCTGTAAAACCAAAGCTGAAACAATTCCCAGTTAATGCCCTAGCAACACCTATACCAGACAGCAACAGTGATGACAAAAAAAGGACCACAGTCTGGGCACAGTGGTTCATGCCTGTAATCCCAGCACTTTGGGAGGCCAAGGCAGGTGGATCATGAGGTCAAGAGTTCGAGACCAGCCTGACCAACGTGGTGAAACCCCATCTCTACTAAAAATACAAAAATTAGTCAGGCACGGTGGCACATGCCCACAATCCCAGCTACTCAGGAGGCTGAGGCAGGAAAATCGCTTGAACTCAGAAGGTGCAGGCTGCAGTGAGCTAAGATGGCACCATTGCACTCCAGCCTGGGCGACAGAGCAAGATTCCATCTCAAAAAAAAAAAAAAAAGAACAACAAATTGAAGAGAAACTTAATAGGTAGATGTAGACAGGGTAGAATGCCATAAAAAAAAATACTTCCAAAATGCAATGGCTTAAACAAGATAGGGATTTATTTATGTCTCATGTAATTATCTAGTTCGGATGTGTACCTTCAGGTCATCTAGAAAGCCAGACATTAAGCTCTGCCATCCTCTGCCAATGGTTTTATTCTAGGGTTGGCAGACCCGCAAATGGGCTTGTGGACAGAATTTAGGAGGCCTGTGAACCTGAATGGGAAAAAAATTACATCTTTATTTTCACTAACTTCTAAACGAAGTTTAGCAATGGTTTCAATTATGAATAATGACAACAAATTACAGTAGTATTAGCAATGCCTGTGACTTAGTCTGCAATTTGAAATCACAGATATTTTTATATCACAGTATAGTTAATAAAGAATCTTGAAATATCTTTCATAATTATTGCTTTGAAATTACTGTAAATATAAGACCTGGCTGCTGAATTTTGTTATTTAGTGTGTTAATAAAAAAATTGCTATATGACTATATAACAAATTAGGTTATTTTAAATGTTGACAACTGTGCCTCAGTATAATTGGCTTTTGTTATAATTCTACACATTTTATTTTATGTATTTGGAAAAGTGGTCACAGGACTGTCAAAGGGCCTATGTCACAAAGAATTTTTAAGAACCCCCATCCTGGGATATTGTTATCCCCTCTGTGGTCTAAGCTAGGCTGCTGCCCCTTCTAGTTTACACAGGTAGGAAGAGGAACGAGAACCTGGAGGAGGTATGGCACACATGGCCTCTGCTTACATCTCAGAGAACTCAGTGTCCTGGCCACACTCAAACACAACAGAGGCCAGGAAAGTTTGTGTATCTCAGCTAACACATGTCCAGCTATGAGTTTCTATTACAACTGATGAAAGAGACAACTAACACTGTACATGACTCAGTCCTGTCTGAGGATGACCATATAGAAGCATAAGGAGAGGAGACAAGTGAGTTAAAGACAGTGGCCAAGTTTCTGACTGGGGACACCATTTACAAAGGTGGAGAGAAGAAGCAGCAGAAGACATTTGGAAGAAGAAAAAACACTCCAGTTGGACAAGTTGACCTTGAGATTGGTATGAGCAGGAGTACACTGACAAACCTGCTCTCCCAGAAAACAAAACCAAAAATCTGTTCACTGTCTTTGATAATTTCCATGATGCAAATGTACCCATCATGGCCTATTTCAAGCTACCAAAATGATATCACCGAATGAGAAGTTGGAAAGAAATGTGCACAAATAGGCTTTCATAAGCTAGCAAAGGCTGGATCCAGCTCACCTCTACCAGTGAGGATTTCCAAGTGGAGACATCTTAAAGACACTGGGATATGCAGAGCTCAAGCTAAGGAGCAGAATCTAGGTGAGACATTGATTTCAGAATAAATGAGATTATCTGGCCACAGGATTCTAAGAATTCTGATTTGCAGTTGCTTATGGCTTAGACAAATGTGATCTTGATTAAGGGTTCCAAGCAGAAAATAGATACAAAAATAAGTGTGGTACAGAGGATGGGATTAATAAATTTCCAAAACTCTTGCCATCGGTAAAATTCTTTCTGACAAAGAAGCTCTCTGGTCACTCTCAAAGGAGCCAATTCTAACCAAAGTTGGTAGTGCATCAGTGGAAATGTCAGACCAGGGATACGAACCATAGAACTGCTTGGTTGTCAGGGCTGAAATCTTGTGACATATCAGCAATCCAAGGTAGCTGGATTCAGCCTGAGGTGTTTCTCCTCTTACATGAGGGACTCTCTGAGGGAGTCTCCTCTAGAATGTCCATCAATCTAATGAAGACACAGACACATAAGGAGATACAATAGGGTAGCACATATTATTACACAGTACGCATACAAGACTATGGGAGCACAAAGGAAGAAATTATCAATGAAAACAGTTAAGGAAAGAGCAGTTGGTATTCAAGCTCAAACTCAAACAATGAATAGGAAATTTCTAGATTTACCAGGAAGCATAGTGGAGATTAAGCAGCGTCAGTGCAGTGAGGGAGGAAGTGATAAGAATTTCAGGCAGAACAGTTTGGAGCTTGGACTAACAAGGTTCCTTCAGAGATCAACAAGAATTTGGTATTTCTACTACTGTATTCTAATCCTACATCAATGTTTATTTCATTCATTTTGCTGCTTCTCTTTATCTTCAGTGCATTCCATGGTATCTGACATCTATTGGGTAAGTACTCAATATTCTATGGAATAAGTTGAAAGATCTATGAAAAGGAAGTTGAGAATTTAAGATTTATAAAAGTGCAATGGCAATCATACTTTTTTTAATGCTGCTGAAACTTATCAATACACACTGCTTTCTAGGAAAAATAAATCAGATGATACATTATAACTCACACTTTACACAACTCACTTAAAAGTCAAAAAACCTGGGTCAGTCTCAGGGGCAGGAGGGGTCAGAGTAGCCCCTTGACTGATTTTTTTTACCCCATTGAACATGCTTTTTGTACATTCTGAGAAAATATGAAATTTCAGTGGATAGAAGTTGAAGTTGGTCTAAAAATCAGGATTCTGTTTTGAAATTATTTATTCAACAAATACTGTGCTTGTCAGGCACCATGCTAGGTACTGGGCATACAATGCTGAGACAGACATTATTCCAATTCTTCAGTTATTGGCAGTCTCTTGGAAATTAAAAAGTAAATAATCTACTGCAATATAGTGTGTAACACAAATTAGAGCTTCCCCTTGTCTTCTATCCTGCATTCATACATTTGGTCTCAATACTCAACATCTCTACAAGTTCTCCCACACCATGCTTCAGTAATTGGGAAGTCATAGATCAATCAGAAGGTAGTGATTCAATATGAGTTGCAACTGTGTGCTGCATCTTGCTTAAAATAATTTCATCTTGGACTTCCCAAAGGTTAACCAGCTCTAAACTGATCCTTTGTTCTCTCACTTCCACTTTGCATGTGAAGCATCTGATTTTCCTCTGCACATTCCAGATTCAAAACATAGAACCTTTTTGGATTCTACCAAATGAACCCACTCACACAAAAGCTTTCACACAATTGAGACTTTACTGAGGATTTGGTAAGGGACAAAGAGGCAAGGCTTTACATTTTGTTTCCCAAAATGAGCTATTTAAAGCATATAATTTTATTTTTGCTCTCCATGACTGTGCTAACATGGGCATGGTGGGGAGGAGCTTCTCTCTCTCTCTCTCTTCATCTCTCTCCCTCACTGACTCTTTCTATCTCCTTTTTCCCCTTCCTCATGCAATACCCAGCCTTACTGGATCATTGCTTCTTTATTATGCAGAGTAATTCATTCCTGAAGGAGTTTCTACTTCCAAATTTCAGACTTCACATTCAGCAAAACAAAAGCTACGCACTCCACCTCCCTGCCCAGTTAACAGGACTGGCTTTCTTTAAAGGCATGTTACAGATTTATGTTTTGTAATATGAGCATATTCTTGTGGTCTTATCCACTATCCCTAGTCTTCCCCCAAAAGACATGCTGATGAATTAATTTTTCTGCTTCTTATTGTAATTGTTATGTGTTGTAACTAAGAAAACAGGGAAGGCAGTGAGAGAACCTATGAGGTGACTCTGACTTCCATTTCAGGGTCCTGGAAGGAAGAAGCAACAATCCCAGCCAAGAGGTAGACAAAGGGATTGGGGGTATGAGTTGCTGGTTAGCAGAGGGAAAGAAGAGAGTGACTCACAAAAGAAGAACAAAATTTTGGAAGCAAATTACAGGTTAGAAGTAAAATAACGAGTACAGAGAGATTCGCTTCTCGTAAGACTGCTCTTATGTCATCTCTCCTAGGACATTCGTCATGTCCTCAAAGACGAAGCTTCAAAAAATGCTGCTGCTGTTTATCTCTTTTTTGGTAGTAACCTGGATGATTTTTATAATTTCTCAAAACTTTGCAGATGGGAACAACTCACCTTTGATGCAGATCACACAGGTGAGCCCTCACCTGTGCCATCTGCATCAAGTCAATTGCACTCCATTAGTCCTGCCCCTCCTCCCCCACTCCAACTCTGCCCTATCTTCTCCCTCTCTACCTAACTTGTTAGAGGTATTGTGGACACCAACAACCTCTATTTCCTCATTTCCCATTCATCCTCAGTCCATTCCAATCAGGATTTGACCTTGCACATGTGCCCAGAATGGCCCTTGTTAAAGCTACCAACTTCCTCATCACTAAATAACTTATTTAATTACTCAATCTAGGTGTATGTATTACCCGGCCATGTAAATCCAGCTTGTCATTTTGTCTTTTTATTGTGTCTATGACATCCTTTTCCATGAAAAAGTTCTTTTTTTTAGCAGTAGTGTTTCCCTTATAACATGTTTCTGGATGTTAAGTCATAGTTAAAACATTTTTCCCATCCAAAGATTATACAGGTATTCATCCATGTTTTCTAATTTTTTCACTTGTATAGTTACATTGTCTGTAAATATCGGATCCACTTGGAATTTATCTTGTTGAATGGTATAAGATATCAATCTCTTTTAACTTTTTCCAGATGGCTCTCCAATTATCCTAGTCCTCTTATTAAAAATTCCATCCTATATCCTCACTGATTTTGAGTGTGGCCACCATAGCATACTAAATTTCTGTATATAATGAGGTCTATTTCTGATTTTCAATTCTGTTACATTGCCCTTTTATTCATGCATCAATACCATCCTACTTTAATTATAAAGATTTTACAAGTAAGTTTTAATATCTAGTAGAGCTAATCCTACCCACACACAAGACTTTGGCTTTTTTATTCCCCATACGTTTTGTAACTGTTCTCTCTCATTTATCCTTTCACGTGAACTTTCTAACTGGCCTGTCTGGCCCAGAAGATATTTAGGATATCGTTATTGCGATTTTATTAAATGTACAAATTAACCTTGGCAGACTAAACATATTTATGATGTTAAGTTTTCTATCTAAGGACATGGTTGCCTTTGCATTTGTTCAATTTTGCCTTCTTCAGTAGAGTTTTGTGAGTTTTCTTCATATAAATCTTGGACACCAGTGCCAACTGAATACGTAAGTATTTTATTATCATTTTGCTGCCATATATTGGATTGTCCCTTCCATTTTAGTTTCTCGCTGTTTTTTGTCTGTATACACAAAGCTATTGATTTTTTATATAGTAATTTTATTCCCTTTTTTTTACTATTTTACTAAATTCTTTTATTATTTGTAGTCATTTTTCCATTGATACTTTGGGGTTTGTCAGATACATAACAATTACACATGAAAATAAAGATTATTTTTATTTTCTTTTCAATTTCAGTGTCTCAAATTGCTTTCTCTTGTCTAACTGCATTAGCTGACACCTCCATCCCAACGTTCAATGCAATGAGATAGCAGGCATCCTTTTCTTGTTCCTGATTTTGGTGACAAAGCCTTTAGTGTTTCTCTTAAGTAAAATGCAAGCTTTTGAGTTAAAGTATATATTTTATGTGTAGAAGAAATCCATAAATTTATTTTTGTTGTGTTTTTCAACATAAATCAGTACTAATTTTGTCAAAGTCCTTTTGTGTATTTATGGAGATAATCATGCAATTCTTCCATTAGCTGTATTAATGTGATGAATTATATTAAATACTGAATAAAATGTGTATTTCTGGAATAAAACTCTGAGTTATGATGACCTAATATTTTTTCTAATGTTCATTTGGATTGTTTGCTAATATTTTATTTAAGATGTATATCTCAATATTCATGAATCTAAAGTTCTTGGTACAATATCAGGTTTTGGAAAATGCATTATACTTATTTCATAAGAATCAATCTGCAGGCTTTCTTTTTGTTTTTATTTGTTTGTAGGGTTCTGAACTTACTTAAGTAATATTGAGATTGACTGATCTTTAAAGTTTGGTAGAATTCCAACAATCTGGCTTGCTGCATTCAGTAGCAGCACTCTACTACTTTTTTCACTATTCTCTGTTTTTTTAATGTCACTCAGGTCAATTTTGATGGGTTGCATTTTCTGAGCTATCAATTTTATCTAGATTCTCATATGTATTTGCTTAAAATTGTGAAAATTATCTTGTGACTTTTAAACTTTTCCCTTTTTTCAGGGAAAAAAGGGAAGCATCCCTTCCTCCCAAAGATGTCTAATTTTGCATATTTGCATTTTCTTCCTTTTGAATTTATTAGATTCACTAGTAATACATGCATATCTATAATTATATGTAAAATCTCCATTGCAATTTATATTAAGCTAAACATGGGCTCATACTGATATTTCTCTCATCTATCACTACATGGCTCACACTAGCCTTCACCTACCACATCAGTAATGAGAAAATTGGCTCCCATCATCTGTCATCTATTTATTTACTTATTTGCTCACCCCCCAGCATACATATACAATGGTTTCAGAATTGTTAACTGAGAGCACAGTGTTTATATGTAGTTCCTTTTGTCGTTCATCTTACAGACTCTGTGAATTTCCAAAGCAGCTTAGGTCAGCACCTTTCCCCAGCAAGGTTATGTCATACATCTGTAATACAGTTAAATTTGTAATGAAGTTAAAACACTGTGCTCTACCCTTAAGTCCCTCAATCTCCTGATTTTTTATTTTGCCTACATTAAAATTCACTGTTATAAGATTCTATGAGCTTTTGCAGTTTCATGTATGCACAACAGTATCATAGACAATAATTTCACTGACCTAAAAAGTCCCTCTCTGCTTCACTTATTCAACTCTCTCCCCTCCCCAAATCTCTGGCAACTATTGATTGATTTTTGATCTCTATAGAACCACCTTTTCCCAGAATGTCATAGTAATGTAATCATATAGTGCATAGCCTTTTCAGATGGGCTTCTTTCTCTTAGCATTATGCATTTAAGATTCATTTATGTTGTTGCATGGATTGATAGCTCATTTTTCTCAGTGCTAAATATTATCCCACTGTATCAATGTACTACAATTTGTTTATCTATATTCACCTATTGAAGACCTCTTGGTTGCTTCCAGATTGAGGCAACTATGATCAAAGCTGCTATAAACATTCACGTGCAGTTATTTTTGTCGACATAAGCATTCAAATCAACTGGATAAGTACACAGGAGAACAACTGCTATACTGAATGGTAAGACTACGTTTAGCTTTATAAGATATTGTCAAAGCATCTTTCAAAGTAGCTGTGCCATTTTGGATTCCCATCAGCAATGACTAAGAATCCTACTGCTCCACATTCTCACCAGCAACTGGTATTGTCAGGTTTGTTTGTTTGTTTGTTTTTTAAATTTTAGCCATTCTAATTGATACGTAATCGTATTTCATTGCTGCTTTGTCTCCCTGACAAATAGTGTTGAGTGTCTTTTTTATATATTGAATTGCAATTTGGATATCTCCTTTGGTGAGGTGTCCATTCAGATCTTTTGCACATTTTAAAATTGTTTTCTCTTATTGTTGAGTTTTAAGAGTTCTTTGTATATTTTAGATGAAGTCCTTTACCAGGTAAGGGTTTTGAAAATATATTTGTACACTCTATGGTTTATCTCTGCATCCTCTTAATAGTGTCTTTCACAGGGCAGAAGCTTCAATTTTTAGTAAAATCTAACTTACCAGTTTTTCTTTCATGGATTGTGCCTTTTATATTATTTCTAAAACCTCATCAACAGCTCAAGTTCACACAGATTTTCATGTGTGTTTACTTCCAGAAATGTTAGATTTTACATTTAGTTCTATGATCAATTTAGAGTTAACTTTTCTGTCATGTGAGGTCTGTGTCTAGGCTCATTTTTTTATGTATGAATGTCTAATTGCTCCAGCACTATTTGTTGAAAATACTCATTTTTCCAATAAATTGCCTTGGTGCCTTCGTCAAAAATCAGTTGATAATATTTGTATATTTATTGGCTTTCTATTACGTTCCCTTGATCAACGTGTTCATTTTTTCACCAGTGCCTGCATTGTCTTGATAATGGCAGCTTTGTAGTAAGCCTTGAAATGGGACAGTAAGAGTCCTCCAATTTTGTTCTTCTTTCTCAGAATTGGGTTGGTTATTTTGGTTCCTTTATGTTTCCGTATCAAATTTCAGAGTCAGTTTGTTGATTGCTACAAAAAAATTACTGAGATTTTTATTGAAATGGCATTGAATCAATAAATCAAGCTGGGGAGAACTGACATCTTAAAAATATTTAGTCTTTCCAATCCATGAACATGGAATATCTCTCCATTTATTTAGATTTTTTAAAATTTCTTCCATTAATGTTCCATAGTTTTTTACATACAGATCCTGTATATATTTTGTTAGATTTATACTTAAGTACTTCACTTTTTTGGTGCTATTGTAAATGGTTTTCATTTTCGTAATTTCAAATTCCAATTGTTCATTGCTAGTATATAGGAAAACAATTAAATTTTATATATTGACCTTGTTTTCTAAAACCTTGCTATATTCACTTAGTAGTTCCAGGAATTTTCCATAGTTTCTTTGGGTAGATTCTGCATGGACAGTCATGTCACTTGTTAATAAAAACAGCTTTACTTTTTCGTTTCCAATATGTATGCCTCTTATTTTTCCTTCTTGTTTTATTGCACTAGCTGGGACTTCCACATTGTTGAATAGGAATGGTGAAGGAGGACATTCTTGACTAGTCCCAATCTTGGGGAAGTATTTAATCTCTCATTATTAAGTACCATTCTTTTTTTATAAAAAATAATCTTTCTAAATCTGTGTTGTTAGTATGTCTCCTACATAAACTAGAGTGTTGAATCTGGCTTTGTTAACCAATCTGAAAAAAACAAGTGGTGTTTTTTGTAGCAGAGTCTCACTCTGTACCCCAGGCTGGAGTGCAGTGGCACAAACATGGCTCCCTGGACTCAAGACATCCTCCTGCCTCAGCCTCCTGAGTGGCTGGGACAACAGGCACACACCACCACATCTGGTTTTATATATATATATATATATATATATATATATATATTTATTTATTTATATATATACACACACACACACACACACACATATATATATATATACATATATATATACACACACACACATTTAAGACATAATCTTGCTCTGTCACCCAGGCTGGCATACATGGAATGCAATGGCACAATCTTGGCTCACTGCAACCTCCACCTTCCAGGTTCAAGTGATACTCCTGCTCCTGCCTCAGCCTCTCCAATAGCGGGATTACAGGTGCCCACCACCATGCCCAACTAATTTCTGTATTTTTAGTAGAGACAGAGTTTCACCATATTGGCCAGGTTGGTCTTAAACTCCTGACCTCAAGTGATCCACCCGCCTCAGCCTCCCAAAGTGATTTATATATACATTTTATATATATATATATATATATATATATATATTAGAGACAGAGTCTTGCCATGTTACCCAGGCTAGTCTCAAACTCTTTGCCTCAAGTGGTCTGCCTGCCTCAACCTCCCAAAGTGTTGGGATTATAGGCATAAGCCACTGTGCCTGACCTGAAAATATACTTTAATTGGTGAGATAAGCTAATGTATAGTTATTGATGTGGTAAATATATTTGGTGTCAGTATGACATATTGTTTTATGTTATAATTACATATATTCATGTCTTTATAGGATCTAGTTTATTTACTTGATTTTTTTTACTGTTATTAGTGAAGTTTACATTTTTGTTCTAATGATTATGTTATTTTGCTTTTTTTTTTCTTTTTTTTAAAGATGGGGTTTCACCATGATGGCCAGGCTGGTCTTGAACTCCTGACCTCAGGTGATCCACCCACCTTGGCCTCCCAAAGTGCTAGGATTACAGGCGTGAGCCACCACACCCGGCCATGATTATGTTATTTTAATTCATTTGTATAACACTTATTTACTTTTTTCTTGGTAAATGACTATTGCTTCCCTCTAATGAACAATATTGAAAGTAACTGTAAGCCTCTTTTTCCCCCACCTGTCCGTTTTCCTCAACATCTGATTTGAAGTAATGTCCTTTTACTTCAGTTAATAACTATAAGGCAAACAACAAGCTAATTTTACCTTCCATAGCTCTCCCCACTCTCCAACCATTTTTTATAGTTGTACTAAATCTATATTGTCAGAGCACACAATCATTGAATACTAGACTTATTTCTGTAAATAAATATGTGATTCTTTTTCACCATAAATCCTTGTATCAAATTTTTCAATTATGTTGGTTGTTTAATGTTCCTGCTGTTCAGTAGATTCCTTAGAAAGGATCTGGGCAAAATAGTTCCCGAATTCTAATGTTTTCATTAGAACTTGTCTGTGACTTTTATAATTAAAGGTCAATTTTTCTTACAAAATTTCTAACTCATATTTTCTTTCCTTGATTTCCTTAAATTACTACTAAATTTTGACAAAATATTGATGTTAAAAAGTAAAGAAAACAGAATTTAAGAAAAAAATAAGCATAAAGTGAGATGCTACATAAGAAACAATTTACAAAGAAGATACAATAATCATAAATGTGAATGGCCCTAGCAAAAAATCTCAACATACAAAAGTGGGAACAGTCAGAATTACAAGCTAAAATTGATAAGCCACAGCCATAGTGGGAAGTTTTTTGTGCAATTTTGAAATGTGCAAAAGATCTGAATGGACAGCTCACCAAAGAAGATATGCAAATTACAACTAAATATATTAAAAAGACACTCAACATTATTTGTCAGGGAGACAAATTTTAGCCATTCTATTATGTATCAATTAGAATGGCTAAAATTCAAAAGAGAAAAAACTGACACCAGTTGCTGGTAAGTATGTGGAGCAGTAGGATTCTCACTCATTGCATAATAGTGAGCCAATAAATAAACTTTTACAAATATTATAGACTTATACAAATCTTCAACTGCAGACTGCTTTGTGTCTACCCCATAGGCATGCTTCAGGGGTCAAAAGAGACATGGAGCAAACTTATTGCATATTACTATTTGAAAAGCACCTAACTGAAAAGGCTGCATGCTATGTGTTTTCAACCATATGACATTCTGGGAATTTTTATTATGCCTCTTTGAGAAACTTATAAATCAAAAAGACTTTAAATTAATAAATGTATATAAGGTCTAAAAGCAATTGACAAACATAAATTTGATCTAACAGATAAACATTGAGAAGCAGGGAGGCAGTTTAGCATAGTGAATTAAGAGGTGTATTTTTTATCTCAGATATTTTGTTCTGTTGTAAAATTTGTTTGGTTCTTTCTGAGGACTAAGCTCTGGTTTTTTATCTTGCCTAAATTATTCTATTAATCCCAGGTCTTTAGACAAACTCAACCAATTGTCAACCAGAAAATGATTAAATTTACCTATCATCTGGAAGCACATCTCCCATCCCCCTCAAATTGTCCTGCCTTTCTGGAACAAACCAGTGTATTTTTCAAATGTATTTTATTGATATCTCATGTCTCCCTAAAATATATAAAACCAAGCTGAACCCCAACCATCTTGGGCATATGTTCTCAGGACCTCCCAAGGGCTGTGTCATGTGCCATGGTCACTCATATTAGGCTCAGAATAAATCTCTTCAAATATTTGACAGAGTTTGACTCTTTTCATCAACATTTCTAAATATGTCTCCATCCTTGCTGAGACTTCTTATCTTTCCATTCATTACAACATATTTTCCTTTACCTCATTGAGCACAGTTATAATAGCTGTTTCAAAATCCTTGTCTGATCATGCTAACATCTATGTTATCTCAGGGTTGGCTTCCATTAATTGCCTTATCTTTTGAAAAGACTGCATTTTTCTGGTTCCTCCTATGCTGAGTAATTTTGAATTGTATCCTGGACATTGTGTCTGTTATGTTGTAAACAGATTCTGTTTTACTACTGAGAAAAGTGTCGATGTTTTTGTTGTGGCAGGCAATCGATTAACTTGGTTCAACTCAAACTGCAAACTGACTCAACCTGTGGTTATAAGTAACTCACGTCTCAGCTGACTTCTGACTTTAGCTGCAGACTGCTTTGTGTCTACCCCATAGGTGTGCTTCAGGGGTCAGCTAGATATCTAAACAAAGTTCATATTCAGAATTCGGGGCATGACCTTCTCTGTCTCTCTCTGTTCTGGGATTTCCCCTCCTTCCAGTGACTGTATTGCTGCAGACTCTGCTCTCAGGTTGTTCAAGCCAAAGAGAAAAAAAAAAAAGATGGTTTTCTATTGTGTTTTAGCTATTGTGTTAGTGAACTGCCCTCAGACTAACACATCAAAAACAGAAAACTTACCTCCTCTTAATGGCACCTTCTTCCAAGTTTCATCTTCCCTCCAAAACTTGACTGCTTTTATTCACTCTCTTTCGCCTTCAGGTACTTGTTTTTGCCATTTTGTTCAGAGTTGAATACTGCTGTCTCAAAGAGGGTGAGAAGTTACTTGATCACATATGAAGTAGGACTCTTTTGTTATACTTTAAAAAAATTATTTCCGATCCATACTCTCCTTCTTCTTTTCCCATTGGCACCCATTCCATACTAGTTATTTCTCAGCATATTTCAATTGTTATTCAATACATGTATTTATGTATCTATGTGGACTAGAAAGATATATAGCTATAAGTTAGTCTTTGTATTTAATTTACATAAATATTTTCTTAATTTTTTTCATTCAAAATTGCTTTTTGAAATCTAATCATGTTGCTATATGTAAATGTAGTTCATGATGTTTGAGAGCTGCATGCATTTCATTATATGAATATACAAAGTTTAACTTATCGGTCTCCTAAATAAATTGGATTTATTGGCCAGGTGTGGTGGCTCCCACCTGTAATCCCAGAACTTTGGGAGGCCAAGGCAGGCAGATCACTTGAGGTCAGGAGTTTGAGACCAGCCTGGCCAACATGGTGAAACTCTATCTCTACTAAAAATCCAAAAAATTAGCCGGGCATGGTGGTGAGCATCTGTTATCCCAGTTATTCGGGAAGCTGAGGCAGAAGAATGGCTTTAACCCAGGAGGTGGAGGTTGCAATGAGTCGAAATCGTGCCACTGCACACCAGTCTGGGTGACAGAGTGAGACTTTCTGTCAATAAAAAATAAATAAATAAATTAGATTCATCCCTTTCCTAATATACCTAAATAGTCAATAACATTTTTATACATGCTTTCAATTTATATCCTTTGTCAAATTTTCTATTGGTTTTATTAACACTGTCTTTTTTATTTTTAGTAGCAACATTTATTTTCTAGATAATTTATTAGTTTTAAATGTTGCAAATATTTTGGCCCATTCTGCTGTTAACTTTGTCTATGATGTCCTTTATTAAATGAAACTTCTAATTTTGAAGTCATCAAATACATAAACACTTTTTTTGTGGTTTGTGTTTTGGGGGTCATATTTAAGAAATATTTGGTGATGTGAGGTCATAAGGAAATTATACCTTTATATTAAACTTTTACTTACAATATTCCTATTTAGGTCTTTAATTCATTTGGACCTGTAGTACATAGTATGTGATAGGAATCTTGGGGGTTTTGTCAATATAGTGAAATAATTTTCTTGATACAATTTACTAAACATAATTTTCTGATTTCTGATGTTACCACTAACCTATAACAAACTTTAAGTCTGCTTCTAGGGTATCTACACCTTTTGGTTGGTTTATTTGATTGATATTGCACTTTACAATTCTATTTTATTTCAATAATTTACACTAGGGCTAGTATTTTTTAAATAGTTTCAATTTATAGATGATTATATTCCCTAAAATTTTAGAATTAATCAGGTTTCCTCTCCTATCTCAAGAATTTAATTAGAAATACATAAATAAATTATTTTGAGAGAGAATTAACAACTTTATCATATTAAGCCTTACTACATTACTTCTTTTCATTCATTCAGGCCTTTTAAAAATATCCTTAAAAGAGTTTTCAAAAACGCCTCTATCAAGGACAGAGCTTCTTCTATTGTATTTTCTATAATTTAAATGCTTTTGATTTTGTGAATTTGTTTTGTTTTCAGCTCCTTGCTATCTTAATGCTAATAATTTGCTAACTCTGGTTTCTTCGTAGACAATCACAACACCTACTAAAAATAAAGAAAAGAAGGAGAAAATGTCTGTTTCTCCCCCTACTCTTCTCCTACCTCAGATTTCTTTTCATTTATTTTATTGTTCAGGACTTCTAATATTATGTTGAACATTAATTCAGTTAATGGTGGCTAACGTCCTTGTCTCCTTGACTTTTAAAATGTTTAAAGTTTCCTATTATTGAATTTTAATCCTAAATAAATGTTGAAATACATCAAATGCTTTTATTGCAACTGCCATCCCAATTAGATAAGTTTAAGGAGAGTGAAAAATCATGAGATTTGTCTTTAATCCATTAATATATAAATTATGCTACAAGATTTTTCACTCTAGAGCCATTTTTTGCAACCCTGAATTCACCCATAATCAACCATGACAAATACACACACCTGTATACATTTACCTAATCTACCTATATACCTTTATATGTATATACATATATGCACAGAGAGAGAGAGATAATTTTTTTTTCAAAATAAACAATTTATTAGTCATCAATAAATGCCCCAGGTTTGGCACCAAGCACTTTCTTTTATTATTATTATTATTATTTATTTATTTATTTATTTATTTATTTTACTTTAGGCTCTGGGGTACATGTGCAAGTCATGCAGGGTTGCTGCATAGGTGCATACTATATCCGGCATTTCTCCCCACATTATCCCCCCCCACCCTTCCCACCCCCTGCTGTCCCTCCCCTAGCCCCCCCAACTGCCCCCAGTGAGTGATGCTCCTCTCCCTGAGTCCATGTGTTCTCATTGTTCAACACCCACTTATGAGTGAGAACATACAGTGTTTGGTTTTCCGTTCTTGTGTCAGTTTGCTGAGAATGACAGTTTCCAGATTCATCCAAGTCCCTACAAAGGACAGGAATTCATCGTTTTTTATGGATGTGTAGTATTCCATGGTGTATCTGGGCCACATTTTCTTTTTCCAGTCTGTCATTGATGGGCATTTGGGTTGGTTCCAGGTCTTTGCTATTGTAAATAGGGCTGCTATGAACATACGTGTGCATGCGTCTTTACAGTAGAACGATTTATAGTTCTTTGGGTATATACCCAGTAATGGGATTGCTGGGTCAAATGGAATTTCTATTTCTAGATCCTTGAGGAATCCCCACACTGTCTTCCACAATGGTTGAACTAATTTACACTCCCACCAACTGTGTAAGACTGTTCCTATTTCTCCACATCCCCTCCAGCATCTGTTGTCTCCAGATTTTTTAATGATCGCCATTCTAACTGGCATGAGATGGTATCTCAATATGGTTTTGATTTGCATTTCTCTAATGATCAGTGATGATGAGCATTTTTTCATACGTTTGTTGGCCTCATATATGTCTTCTTTTGAAAAGTGTCTGTTCATATCCTTCGCCTACTTCTGAATGGGCTTTTTTCTTGTCTATCTGTTTTAGTTCTTTGTAGATTTTGGATATAAGTCCTTTGTCAGATGGGTAGACTGCAAAGATTTTTCCCCATTCTGTTGGTTGCTGGTTCACTCTAATGATTGTTTCTTTGGCTGTGCAGAAGCTCTGAATTTTAATTAGATCCCATTTGTCTATCATGGCTTTTGTTGCCATTGCTTTTGGTGTTTTAGTCATGAAGTCCTTGCCTATGCCTGTGTCCTGGATGGTTTTGCCTACGTTTTCTTCTAGTGTTTTTATGGTGTTAGGTTTTATGTTTAAATCTTTAATCCATCTGGAGTTAATTTTAGTGTAAAGTGACAGGAAGGGGTCCAGTTTCTGCTGTCTGCACATGGCTAGCCAGTTTTCCCAACACCATTTATTAAACATGGAGTCCTTTCCCCATTGCTTGTTTTTGTCAAGTTTGTCAAAGATCAGATGGTTGTAGATGTATGGTGTTGCTTCTGAGGCCTCTGTTCTGTTCCATTGGTCTATGTCTCTGTTTTGGTGCCAGTATCATACTGTTTTGATTACTGTAGCCTTGCAGCATAGTTTGAAGTCCAGCAGTGTGATGGCTCTGGCTTTGTTTTTTTTCTTAGGATTGGCTTGGCTATGCAGGCTCTTTTTTGGTTCCATATGAAGTTTAAAGTGGTTTTTTCCAGTTCTGTGAAGAAGGTCATTGGTAGCTTGATGGGGATAGTGTTGAATCTATAAATGACTTTGGGCAGTATGGCCATTTTCACAATATTGATTATTCCTAACCATGAGCATGAAATGTTTTTCCATCTGTTTGTGTCCTCTCTTATTTCATTCAGCAGTGATTTGTAGTTCTTCTTGAAGAGGTCCTTTACATCCTTTGTTAGTTGTATTCCTAGGTATTTCATTCTCTTTGTAGCAATTGTGAATGGGAGTTTGCTCTTGATTTGGCTCTCTGACTGTTATTGGTATATAGAAATGCTTGTGATATCTGCACATTCATTTTGTATCCCGAGACTTTGCTGAAGTTGCTTATTAGTTTGAGAAGATTTTGGGCTGAGATGATGGGGTCTTCTAAATATACAATCATGTCGCCTACAAATAGAGACAGTTTGACTTCCTCCTTTCCTAATTGAAAACCTTTATTTCTTTTTCTTGCCTGATTGCTCTGACTAGAACTTCCAATACTATATTGAATAGGAGTGGTGAGAGAGGGCATCCTTGTCTAGTGCCAGATTTCAAAGGGAATTCTTGAGCTTTTGCTGGTTCAGTATGATATTGGCTGTAGATTTGTCATAAATAGCTTTTGTCATTTTATGATACGTTCCATCAATACCTAGTTTATTGAGAGCTTTTAGCATGAAGGGCTGTTGAATTTTGTCGAAGGCCTTCTCTGCATCTATTGAGATAATCATGTGGTTTTTGTCTTTGGTTCTGTTTATATGATGGATTACGTTTATGGACTTGTGTATGTTGAACCAGCCTTGCATCCCCAGGATAAAGCCTACTTGATCATGATGAATAAGCATTTTGATGTGCTGTTGCATTCTGTTTGCCAGTATTTTATTGAAGATTTTTGTGTCGACATTCATCGTGGATATTGGCCTGAAGTTTTCTTTTTTAGTTGAGTCTCTGCCGGGTTTTGGTATCAGGATGATGTTGGTCTCATAAAATGAGTTAGGGAGGATTCCCTCTTTTTGTATTGTTTGATATATTTTTAGAAGGAATGGAACCAGCTCCTCTTTGTACATCTGGTAGAATTCGGCTGTGAACCCATCTGGACCTGGACTTTTTTTGGTTGATAGGTTATTGATTGCTGCCTCAACTTCAGCCCTTGTTATTGGTCTATTCAGGGTTTCAACTTCCTCCTGGTTTAGTCTTGGTAAAGTACAAGTGTCCAGGAATTTATCCATTTATTCCTGGTGTACTGGTTTATGTGCATAAAGCTGTTTGTAGTAATCTCTGATGGTAGTTTGTATTTCTATGGGATCAGTGGTGATATCCCTTTTATCTTTTTTTATTGTATCTATTTGATTCTTCTCTCTTTTCTTTTATCTTAGTCTGGCTAGAAGTCTGTCTATTTTGTTGAAATTTTCAAAAAACCAGCTCCTGGATTTATTGATTTTTTGAAGGGGCTTTTGTGTCTCTATCTCCTTCAGTTCGGCTCTGATATTAGTTATTTCTTGTCTTCTGCTAGCTTTTGAGTTTTTTTGATCTTCCTCCTCTAGCTCTTTCAATTTTGATGATAGGGTGTCAATTTTAGATCTTTCCTTGTTTCTCATGTGGGCATTTATTGCTATAAATTTCCCTCTAGGCACTGCTTTAAAGGTGTCCCAGAGATTCTGGTAAGTTGTGTCTTCATTCTGATTAGTTTCAAAGAACATCTTTATTTCTGCCTTCATTTCATTATTTACCCAGTCGACACTCAGAAGCAAGTTGTTCACTTTCCAAGTGGTTGTGCAGATTTGAGTGTGTTTCTTAATCCTGAGTTCTAATCTGATTGCTCTGTGGTCTGATAGACTGTCTGTTATGATTTCCGTTCTTTTGCATTTGTTGAGGAGTGATTTACTTCCAATTATGTGGTCAGTTTTAGAGTAAGTGTGATGTGGTGCTGAGAAAAATGTATATTTTGTGGATTTGGAGTGGAGGATTCCGTATATGTCTATTAGGTCCGCTTGGTCCATCATCAAGTC